>CAUJRU010000070.1:0-183775 GCA_963277665.1 Viscum album
TAATGGTTACGACAACACAATATATTACCAGACTAGGAAAGAAAACATGGTGGAAGATGATTTATGTCAAAAAGGAATATGCTAGCTTATCTATGATTTGGATCAAACAAGTCTTAATATTTTATGATTTTCAAAGGATGGATTATGAAATATTGATGGAAGGTGGAAAATCATGTATTTATTACTCAAATGATAAACTACCTATCAAATAAAATATTAAAGTGTTGCAAAAGTAATATATATTGATGTAAAATAATGTTAGATATTATCTTAAGTCTAACCATGATCATGGTAAAATAATAATGTTGAAGAACCATTTATGAATTCCATTGATATCTGATTATAAAAATAATCTATTGTAGGATGATTATAGTTCTTCATTCTCTATTTGTACTACATGTATAATGATTAATATCAATTTGAAATAATATTTCTGGTGGGATGACATCAAGACATATATTGTAGAGTTTGTGTCTCGATGATTGATATGTTCTCAATTTAATGCTGAGAGCCAAAAATTCTAAGGGGATGTTTCATCCATTACCCATACAATAATGGGAATCGGAAAACATCAACATGGATTTCGTCATTAGACTCCCCAAAATTTATAAAGGGAATAATGAAATATCTTTTTTGGATGATTTATTTACAAGGATATAACACTTCATTGCTATTAGAGAATACTTATCCCATGATTAGTTTTCCTAAAAATAGGCTAATAAAGATATAAGGTTTAATAGAGTATGACATTCCATTATGTCTTATCGGGATCTAATATATACCACAATTTTTGGGAAAATTCATAAACAAGGACTAAATAAAAAGCTATTTTTTGAATTGTATATAATAATAAGAAAAATGGTTAGTCTGAGAGAACAATTCAATCCCTATAAGATATGATGATATCTTTTTTTATTGATTTTAAATGTTATTGGGTTCAAAACCATCAACTAGTTGTGTTTTTTTATAAAAAAATATTTCAATCGAGCATTTATATGACTCATTTTTAAGAAATAAATTGAAATAATTGTATATTTCCAACATATTGGAATGAATTTGGAGAAATAAATCTATTTTGGATTGTTCATGATAAAGAAATTTAAGATGAGGATTGAGGCATTCAACACTAAATAATGGTATATCAGAGTCATTATAAATTTTATGTTTATAATAATTGGAGTGATGTAGATTTTGATGTTGGTTCAAGGTGTTTTTATAAATATATCAATGGAATAAGAAAATTATATCTGTAAATAACAGAAAACTAAGAACTATTTATATCCATTCCTTTGAAATTATTGATCATATCAGGATGGTAGCTGATTTGTTTTTTCTTATACCAAACCACTCTTATGTTCATGATGTGTTCCATGTATCTATCCTTTATAATTACATACCTAATACATTATATGTACTAAAAGAAGAGGTTGTACTGCAGGAGTAGGATATTTCATATGAGTAATTGCCAATGAAGATTATAGATCATATATAGAAAGTGATATAAAACAAGATCAATCCAATTGGTAATTTATTGTGGAGAAACCTCTATTTTTTAAAATATTTGTGAGAACATGAGGAACTGATGAGGCACATATATATTCATTTATTATCTAATTGATAAATATCTTGTGTAAAATTCAATTTAAATGGGATAGAATATGACACTCTAAATATTGATGAATTATTATTTTTTGAATGAATTAAATTTCATAGATATATTGTACTACATTAAACACCTATTTTATCTTTCATTTTATGCAACACTTAGTTTATCTTGTGTTACACTCAACACTAAGTATTAACAAACTGTGATATATTATTAATATTATTATTTAAGAGTGACCATTATAACATAACAATTAAACATAGTTATATGGATAGTAATAACTAAATTTTAAATATTAAATAAAAAATTTTATATTTAGAAATCATATTGATAAAAAGAACTTAATTTTTAGAAAGTTCGTTATATGATTTGAAAATACTAATTTTTTAAAATATGTATTAATTTAATTTTGTGAAAATGTTGAAAAATTAATTTTTATATTTCCAGAAATTTTATTTAAAAAAATAATGTTCATTTTAAAAATCTATATGTCAACATTATCTTGGTGTATATTTTTCAAATCTTTCTAATTGATAATTCATTTAGTGAATAGTTACAAATAATGTTTTTTATCAAGAACCGTACTTTCATTTACAAAATTATAAAAGTATTTTTTTTACTATGTTCTTAAAAGAAAAAGTAGTTAAATTATATATTTATTAATCCTCTTTCTGTATTTTTAATCAATTTTTTATTGAATTATTTTATTAAAAATTTCTCTATTAATGAAAAACCCTTCATTTGAAACCCTGATTTTCCATGAATTTGTGAGTTCAATTTTAAAATAAATTCTCTCACATATATGAGATAAATTTAGAAAAATGCATTTAATGTTTTGAATAATCAAAATTAATATTTTTTAATAATTTTAATATATTTTTAACCATACTGAATATTAAAATCCTAAAAATTATTTATTGTGGTTAAAGAAAAAATGGGTTTGTTGAGGTGTTAAACTAAATATACGAGGACTAAAAATGACCAAAAAACTATCAAAAACTTTTTAAATGTCTATATTAAGACGATATCAACTATAATGCTAGTTACTAACTGATTCTAGATCTTTTTAGAATATGAATAATTTGGGTAAACATTATTCATTAAAAAATACCAACTCTGTTCTCATTCACACATTTAAAGGGAAAACACTCTTCTCCCAATTCACACATAAATAACCATTTGGTTTATAAAATACCTTCCCAAATTACATAAATAAATAACTCCCCACATAATAAAGGATTTTTTGAGATCATTGATCAAATCTTGAAAGGCATCATATTAAACATAAACATATTGTCCAATGAAGAGGTAATTCTTTTAGTAATGATTTTTTATTTACTTCTTCTTTATCCATATTTTAATAATATATAATTATTATTATATAACAACACATATATATCCCTTATCATGATATGTTATTATGTTAAGGTACTAACCTGTATTGATCTCCACCTCCATCAAATGGGAAATAAAAATGTTGATCATTTATATGACAGATTATCGCCCCACAAACTGATGTGATTAATATTCCATAACCTCCTCTCATGATTGGATATGAAGATTTATTAAATGTTTATATATGAAATTTATGAAATTATTATACTTATTTAATTATTATATCACATATATATTCTTAATTTCCATTTTGTGGCAATACAATATTATCACTCTTGTGTATGAATGACTACCTCCTCATGAAGTGATGTGATTCATTCATGCATTGAATTGATGTTTGTAATAATGGGTATACATAAAATATGTGATATATATGAAATAAGATATTTTAAATGGTAATATATAATTTAACTTATTTTCTTTGAATCCATTGAAAAAATGTAAACAACGTTCATGTGTAAATATGGTCTATCTGCTCCATGAACAGTATATTTCATTTTCTATCAATAAAATTTATGGATTAAAATAAATACATATAAACTGAATATATATGATATTTAACAAACATTGCAGTTGTGGCCCAAAACCTAACTTTAACATGGAATAATTAATATATGGGTAACAAAAGTTCATTTGAAAATAATATATGGTGATATATATAAGTATCCATAATAAAATTATAATAATAATATTTTTATTATATTGTATTTTAGAATGTGTAAATAGGATTCCATGACTTATGGTACGAGAGTTCAGTATCAATTTGACTTCTATGAGACATACTTAAGGTTATACACATATCTTCATTAATGAGGTTTCTATATAGAAATATTGACATATAATATCCTGAATTTATATATTCTCATAATATTTTATGTTTCAAATAATTTTATTCTTTCACAGGGCTTACAATTCAGTCTTACTAAATTAGTAAGGGTTTAAGGATACAATATTATCATGTATTGGGAATGATTATGTTTATGCTTCTAATGATGAAATATTATGATCATTCTCTCAATAATATCTTGAATTTTACTCTTCTATTGCGTATATAATGATAATACATGTTTTACATTAATATTATTCTACTTATGTACTAATGATATCAAATGAATAAGTTTATAAAATCGACATTATTTATCTCTTGGATAAAAAGTAATTTTTCATAAATATCCATGTTTCATAAATAAAATTAATTAATTATTTAACCACTACAAATTTATTTCCAAAAAGAATACCCTTTTTAAAATTTTTTAAATACAAAATTAAGAACAATCTTCATTTCATTTTCCAAAAAAATCCATTTGGGACTTTATCAAAAATTTGAATGCAATCATTAAATTAACGTGTATGCTAGGAATAAAATTTCCCATAATCGTGACCATTGTTTTCCATGTGTCTTATATTATAGGTGTTTATTTTTATTTTCAAATAAAATGATTTAAAAAATATTTTATGAAATTTTTGTATAAAAATTTAATTTCAATTAAACTTATTTTCCTCCAGAAAATTCCCATGTGATCTTTAAGAATCAATTTCTCTCTAATATGAGATACATTGATGTTAATTATGTTGTGCAATGGATATGATCCTAATAAATGATTCATATCCTTTGTTTGCATGTTTTATTTTTATGATGAAAATACCTTTATAAAAAAATTTTATCTTCTATTGGTTATACCATGATAAAATATTTATGAATCCTACTTCTTTTTCCTCTTTAAATCTATGATGAAATGATGAAATGATTATGAAACCTATTTCACTTACATATGTTTTGTTATGAGTAAATGTTTATAAATCCTATTTCATATGATGCGGTTTGATATGAGGAATTCTTAATGATATTTTGGAACACCCATGTATGATTTTCATTGTGTTACACGTCATACTAATGTCACACTCCATTAAATTGGGTAAAGATTGATATCTTTTGAGATAAACAGGTTATGAATGGGGAGTGAAACCAGTTCAATAATTGACTCTATACTCTATGATAGTCTTCTGAGTGAACCTTAAACACTATGTTGGATTGGGGATTGAACACATTCCACTATCATAGTCAATTAAATGATACATTAAATACTGACTAATGAGTTTCTATTCATCTGTGTATGACAAAATACTATATATTTTGACAATTTCATGTTCTCATGGTTCATGTTCATTAATTAAATTAATATTCATGTCTTACAAACTTCTATGATTTATGGAATGAATAAATTTTATGATCTATGATATGAAGGGTTTGGTTTTAAAATTATATTCTCATGTTCTCATACCCTTATTCCCATGAAAATTTGATATATCCCTTATAATTCATTCTTGTGAATATGATCTCCCTCATTATTATGTTTCCTTAAACAATGCTATTATTTATGGTATAATGCCAGATATTTATATAAAGAGTTCAATTTATAATGAACACGGTTTGAGATGACATAGCTCACATATGGATAGGTTTTTTATATGTCCAAGTTTCCAAAGTCACAAGACCTAAATGATTATAGAATGGATCGTTATGTTATGTAATGGATAATCATTTATTAATATGTAATATTTATGTATTTTATGTTTAGTTCTTTACAATATTTTTATTTTTAGGGGGTTTACATGTGAGGCATTATTCAGAACAACCTCTCTATGCCAGGTTGACATCATTTTGGGAGTAATTTTTGACATAAAAAAACAAAACATCAGTCAATATATAATTGAATCATAAGCATTATAAAACATTCCAAATGATACCCTTATCATAGGTCTTAATAAGGAACATCAACATTAGTAGTATCCCTAAAAGAAAAAAGTACTTATTGCATACAATATTTTTATTAGTCCCCATGTAACTCGGTTTTGAAGCATAGTTATGAAATACATACATGAAAAATGAGGATCCAACTAAAAACTGATAGAAGAGTCCACACTAGCTATGCATAGTTACTAATATCCATGTTCCTTGATTATGTGCCTCACAAAGACATTACTTATTCACCTCCAAACCCGATGTATCCCATAGTAATACCTCATGACTCAACATAAATAAGGAAATACATCAGACAATCATTAAAAAACCCATAATATGGCTCATAACCCAATCAAAAACACAAAACATTTATGAAAACATGAGGTTTGACATGGTGAAGATCGATCTAGGCACTCCTTGTATCCTTCCTTCCAAGTATTGATAGGCTAGACACATTCCACAACAGAACCCTAATTAAATAAATCCTTTGAAAAAAAATTAATGATCTGACCTTGGTCTAACGTAACATTCACCCAAGTCACGAATACATAAGGGATGAAGTGTGTTATTGATCACAATAGGATAGTAATTGGAAACACGCATTGAAAATAATCCATTAGAATTGGTTACACCCTTTTTATATCGAAATGGATCAACCATGGAAAGGTATGACCACACCAACATCATCATATTCAGTAGAATAATAATATAAAACTCAATATATATAACAATGAATAAATCTGATAGCATAATTAACATCATGACAAGATATAATCAATATTCCATAATAAGAAACAACATGGTATCTTAAGTAAAAAATCAAAACATAAGAGATTGTAATGTCTTAGGTTTTTGGAGAAGGGATAAATCCTCAACCTGGTTGAATATTATGGAGTTTGGTGGTCGAGAAACCTCTTTTATTGATCGTAAGAAGTTAATTATGATAATATTCATTTATCAAATGAATTGTTTTATATGGGTTTCAAGGATATAATATTTCTACAATGTATGAGTTGGGTTTTAGGTGAGTTGGAGGCCAATAACCCATCTTTTCACAGTGTCTTGATAGAGTCCCATGGTTTGTAAACACTATGGGACATCTTGGAAGGAAATATGGGGCCCTCCTATAGTTCTATGCATGGTTTGAAAAACGATTCGAGAGGGGATCTATGATCATGCAGGGTGTTCTATAGTTTTTATGTAGAGACCCGAAGCCTGACGTACATGGACATTACATTACTTTTGCGGAATACTTAGTACATAACAAAAACACACACACAAGGATCGTAATAGTTTAGTGTCTTTGGAAACTCGGAACGTAGTCTTCTAATCGTGGTGAAAGATCTTCAATATCTCCCATAAGGATCTTCCCTTTTTTTACCTAAAACCTTTCTTTATATCCTGGGGAAAAGAAAACATAAAAGGGTGAGCTCAAATGCTCAGTAAGGGTATACAAAAGAAAAATCAATCACATCATATTCATAAGAACATAACTTTTTGGAAATCTTAACCTGCAAAAGAGAGCATAATATCTTAACATGGAACAAATCATAGAAGTGAAAATGAGATCCCCATAATCATACCATAAAACTTGAAACTTTGTGGCATGCACACATAATCATGGAAAATCATTTCTTGTTAGTCATGACTCATTGCCAAGACTATCTTAGTGTACAAAGTCCCTTTCTGAACCGAGTTCACTCCTCGTTTCAGTCCTGTATCACTGAACCTAAATAACCTTCCGTTCCAGCCATGTCTATCTCATGAGATATAAAATCTTTACCCAATGCATTGGAGGGAGATATAGGTCCCACCCATCTTATAATGATTCCTTTCTTATGTGTGCCACATAATCATAAACCATACATCATTGTGTAACCCATGTAATAAAAATGGGATTCTTAAACAACATGACATCATAAAACAATTCATATAAGTTAAAGGAATTCATAAAAATGTTTCCATCACAACATAATCAAATCCATGTAATAATAGGGATAAAAACAGAACCATTTTATTATCTTAGATGGAAAATAATTTTGATAAAATACTTGAACTTCATTCTTGAGGAAAATATCCTTTCTACTTCAAAAACACTTTTCTTTTCTTAAAATGTCAAATATTTATAAACTAAAAGAAGTTGATTAAAAATAAACTTGAAAACTTGTAAAGGAATCTTCTTGGAAATAATTTTTTAAAAATCCATTCATGTCGTATAAGTTAAAAAAACAACATTCTTCGTACTTTTGTCGGAAAAGTCAAAAAAGTACCTCGTACGAAAAACGACAAAAGATTCCTTTCATACATATTACTAAAAACTCACCGAAGGGTAAAAATGTATTTAAACAATTGTAGGTGGATGGAAATAATATTACATATTGATGAAACATGGATGTGGATGATAAAATACACCCCAGTAAATACTTACGAATAAACAATCTCGGATAAAAATGAGATTGTGATATTTCCCTTACCTTAGGTCCGATTTGCTTTGTATGAGTTTGAAGCTCCTGTATAATGGTTTAAATAATGTTATTGACTTATTCCAGAATCATACATATTGATATGATATCATATATGGTCATATTCTTAGCTTATTGTTAGTAATATTTTATTGTTACTTGTTACTCGGGTCTTTTTTGCCTTTTGTTCTTATGCGTGTTTTGCCGAATAAATTCTTATTCTTCTTTTAAGGTTATAGATACCTTATATCCAGAATGGTATTAGTGTAACATATATCATATTTATTCATTCAATTCATTTATATAATTACTATTTAATGATGATCATGTAGAACGAGTCGCATCACATCGTGGAGACGGTATTCCGTACGTACGCACGAGTGATGATATCGTTCCTATGATCATGGAATTGTATTGGAGTATATGTATATTATTTAAGTATCAATATTAATTTATAATAATCATAAATAGTTACTCATTACACCATTATACCCATCCTTGTAAGGTGATGGTGGAAAATAGATTACACCACGGCGTGGAGACGGTATTCCGTACGTACGCACGCGCGGTGATTTCTTTTTCCGTAGGATGGATAGATTGTGAAATAGGGTTGTTTCATACTTATAATAACATATCAGTATATGAGTAATACTGATGTTATTACTTCATAATGAAACAACCTTAGAAGAAGAATTGGAAGAAGAAATAAAGATGAAAGAATTGGTAACGGTAATTACCTCTTCTTTGAAGCGCCTCTTTGAGACCTCCTATTAGGGCACTAAAATTGGTCTTTGAGGAAGACCAGAACCTCTAGGATGTTTCTAGGGAAGTGGAGAAGGGAAAATGGCAGGGTTTGTCCGAGCTTGAGTGCTCAATTTGGTGTGAGGAGGAGGGGGAGGAGGTTCCCTTTTATAATGGAGGAGAGGGGCACCTTAGGAATATCTCAAAATATTATTTTATATTAAAGTCAAAATCGGTTTATAATGGATCCAAAGGGTCTTATTTAGAAGATAAGGTGGGGATGGGTCGAAATCCTATCAACCAATAAGATTTAGACAAGTTTAGGGTATTATTTTAACCTTATCAATTAGATTTAACTCTAAGTTAAATAATTTAACTTTTACCATGTCTTTTTGTTTTCTTTCACTATATGGTTAATAAACTTACTATAACATGCCAAACGAACCCGAAATTGTTTATTATTAATATATATATCCTTATCTAAGTCATTTGGCCGAACATTAGATTTTTAGGAATAAAATAACAATTAATAATATAATATTTGATTTAAAAACTATTTTGTGTCAATTTTGACACTATTTGATATATGATTTTTGTGAAAGTCATAACAGAATTATATGTTCTAACCAAGTTGATTAAATCAACTTTAATATATCATAGTAACCTAGAAAATTAGTGTAATTCATAAAAAGTCTTAAATTACATTTATTTTGGTATTTATATTATCAATTATGTCAATATTTCATTAATAAGATAATTACTGCATCATCTCTGTGTCATAACTAAATTAAATTATTTGATGTCTAAAAATTACAAATAAAATACCATCATGTAGGAAATCTTTTTAGATTTCTAATTAATATTTACAATCGAATTTATCTTATGTACAACCCCATATTATAAATTATTTACTTATTAAACTTTGATTTTAACTATTTTAACCCTTCTTTAAATAAATTAACAATAAATGTCCTAATCTAATCCAAGTGGGCCTAAATGTTCATATTTTATTCCTAAGTTTTTTTTTGGTCGAATTACACTTGTCCAATAGAATTAGGACATGTGTTAGGGTAATATTAATATCATATTTACCCTTAGTTACCCAATTTACTATTAACCGCGGTAAAAAAAGTAAAAAGTTACTATTCACCAAAAAATTATTTTCATCTCATTGAACCACATTTTAGTCCTTGATATTAACTGTGTCTCTCGGATTTTCGAAATTCCATTCACAGAAGCGATAAAATTACGTTTTATGCAAAATTCAGTTTTTAACCTACCACTTAGTGGTTTCACTATTCATCAAAAATTGAAAGTTTTCAGAAAAATACCAAAATTTCACCCTAGGCTAATTTCGATATTTTGAGTCCAAAAATGAACTCCATTTTGAAAAATAAAATTTATAAAATTTCAAAAAGTGATTATTACTATTCATAACGGCTAGTTTTAATAATATTTTAATAGCATATCGTTGTTTCGTGAAACTCAGTATTGCGTACTACACACGCTATCGAAGAAGGTTGCGATTGCGTGTAATGCAAGGCAAGTCAAGGATGCGTGTTGTGCAATCTCCTTTTGGTGTAGCGTACAACACAAGACATTAATAAAATTAAAAAGAATATTTTTCATAAAATCTCGGGCTGTTACATTCTACCCCCCTTAAAATGAATTTCGCCCTCGAAATTCGTCGGGGTTATAAATGGTTTACTATTTGAAAGTTTATTTAATAGAAACCCACATCGTAAAAAGGAATATCAAAATCAATCTTTAAAAACAAAATTATGAAACGTAATGGTTACCCAAATAAACTAATCACTGGGTTTCCACATAGGTGAAAATATGGATATGAAAGAGAAATCTAACCATCATGTTCTGATGGAGAGTGGTAGAGAACATGGCTATGGAAAATCCAGTAATCACAAATCCATAAATTTGTGACGATCTAAGGTACCATCTGATTCATCAGGTATAAGATCACTAGGACAACATTTTTGGTTTTCAAGATCATTTCCCTAAAGTTGAAAATTGAATTAGAATAAATACTTTCTTTATTTTGGTACAATCTCACTGTTGTTCATGCCTTGAACAATTTCCACTTCATCTCTTAAATAAATGAAGTTGAATTTGTTATTCGTGAAGTGTTAGCAGATCATGTGATAGAATGACGGGTCATTCCATCTGTCTCAAACAAAAGGTTAGCAAATATTATATACATAAGTCGATCTATAGTGAGATTAATCATATATGGTTTCTAAAATGGACTTATACTTCATATATCATACTGCTTAATATAATAAAACTAGTTTCTACTAAACAGGGACTTCCTGTAGGCCAGTGGTAGGCGATAAAGGCCAGTCGCACTTCGGTTGTGGATTCGATTCCCACAGCCTTGTCCGACGCGATGGGCTGTCGCCCATCCTGCAGGTTGTCCTTTTTCTAAAACTATATTACTATAACATCCCATCAATAATATCAAGAAAACATCTATCCTTAACCAATACTAACTTGTGTCCAACATAATCCATTCCAATCTTTAGGCTTATCCATAATACTGTAGTCCACTCTCATAACATAGTGAAAACGATTTCCAGAGATTTAATACCATCGTTGATCCCCATATATCATAAGATATATCTCGTTGGTCACATTCTAATCATTCAAAGGCCTTAATCATGTATTCCCTTGAATACCCATTGAACCTTATTGAAAACATGAATGTAGTTAAACGTTAACACTTTCCACATACCAAAATCCTCAAAATTCTATATACTCAAACCATGATATCACTTAGTCCTTATATCAATCATGAGCTCATGAATATAATCAAACACCCCATTATCTTATTATTCCTTCATTGTGCGCATATCATCTAAATTCTAAAAAATATCTGAATAACCTTTCATGGATAGTGGTACCATGAATCATACACTTTCATAACTCAAGGAAAGACAACAGTGTAACAATCCTTAGACGTCTCTTTATTCCATAGTACCATGAGATTTCTTATACAACATTACACATGATAAACATGTAATCATTCCACTACATTCTTAAACCATTGACCGAGCTTCAAAAATTATTTCATCTCACATATCATTTGTAGTCTCTTCATCATCATCCACATAAATACTACCCATATGACCATACTGATTCTCTTTATGAGTCTTTCCCTTAGGGCATTTGTTTGCATAATGGCCATACATTCCACATTTAAAACACTTAACCATTTTTGATGTCGTAGCAATACCATTATCCTCATCCATGGTGTTAACCGACCCTTTTCCTTTGCACTTACTTGCTTTGTGTCCTTCTTTTCCACACCCAAAGCATCTTCCAGTTCCCTTGAAACATTCTCCTTGATGCCTCTTCCCACATGATTTACATAGGGGGAATTGAACTTTCTTTCCTCTATGATCATCATGAAACTCCATCTTTCTCTTATTAGTCGAGTCAGGAAACTTACCAAATTTTACTTCATTGATCATATTATGAGATTGCTGATTCGGCATAATAATGATCTTTGGACTTCCAAATCCCATTTCATTTGGTTTCTCATGAAGTATATCATTCCATTGTCCATCATATCCTCCATTATCGTGAATCATCTTGTTTCCAGCCATTTTTTAAAACCCAAAAAAAAAGAATAGTGTGAGAGGCAAAAATCATGCTAGGGAAAACAACATAATAAAGGTGGAGTATCCTTGATATCTAACATCTTAGGTTAAATTCTATGATCGTTACCATAGTTCTAGGACTGTATCCTATACGTATACTTATCCTTAGGGACATCCCTAGACATACCTTATAAATATCTCTAGGGATCTCACTAAAGTTCTCGCATCCTAGTTTCCAAAGGTTGACTATTCCTTTCCTCTGATACCAACTGTAGAGACCCGAAGCCTGACGTACATGGACATTACATTACTTTTTCGGAATACTTAGTACATAACAAAAACACACACACAAGGATCGTAATAGTTTAGTGTCTTTGGAAACTCGGAACGTAGTCTTCTAATCGTGGTGAAAGATCTTCAATATCTCCCATAAAGATCTTCCCTTTTTTTACCTAAAACCTTTCTTTATATCCAGGGGAAAAGAAAACATAAAAGGGTGAGCTCAAATTCTCTGTAAGGGTATACAAAAGAAAAATCAATCACATCATATTCATAAGAACATAACTTTTTGGAAATCTTAACCTGCAAAAGAGAGCATAATATCTTAACATGGAAAAAATCATAGAAGTGAAAATGAGATCCCCATAATCATATCATAAAACTTGAAACTTTGTGGCATGCACACATAATCATGGAAAATCATTTCTTGTTAGTCATGACTCATTGCCAAGACTATCTTAGTGGACAAAGTCCCTTTCTGAACCGAGTTCACTCCTCGTTTCAGTCCTGTATCACTGAACCGAAATAACCTTCCGTTCCAGCCATGTCTATCTCATGAGATATAAAATCTTTACCCAATTCATTGGAGGGAGATATAGGTCTCACCCATCTTATAATGAATCCTTTCTTATGTGTGCCACATAATCATAAACCATACATCATAGTGTAATCCATGTAATAAAAATGGGATTCTTAAACAACATGACATCATAAAACAATTCATATAAGTTAAAGGAATTCATAAAAATATTTCCATCACAACATAATCAAATCCATGTAATAATAGGGAAAAAAACAGAACCCTTTTATTATCTTAGATGGAAAATAATTTTGATAAAATACTTGAACTTCATTCTTGAGGAAAATATCCTTTCTACTTCAAAAACACATTTATTTTCTTAAAATGTCAAATATTTATAAACTAAAAGAAGTTGATTAAAAATAAACTTGAAAACTTGTAAAGGAAGCTTCTTGGAAATAATTTTTTTAAAATCCATTCATGTCGTATAAGTTAAAAAAACATTCTTCGTACTTTTGTCGGAAAAGTCAAAAAAGTACCTCGTACAAAAAACAACAAAAGATTCCTTTCATACATATTACTAAAAACTCACCGAAGGGTAAAAATGTATTTAAACAATTGTAGGTGGATGGAAATAATATTACATATTGATGAAACATGGATGTAGATGATAAAATACACCCCAGTAAATACTTACGAATAAACAATCTCGGATAAAAATGAGATTGTGATATTTCCCTTACCTTAGGTCTGATTTGCTTTGTATGTGTCCGAAGCTCCTGTATAATGGTTTAAATAATGTTATTGACTTATTCCAGAATCATACATATTGATATGATATCATATATGGCCATATTCTTAGCTTATTGTTAGTAATATTACATTGTTACTTGTTACTCGGGTCTTTATTGCCTTTTGTTCTTATGCGTGTTTTGCCGAATAAATTCTTATTCTTCTTTTAAGGTTATAGATACCTTATATCGAGAATGGTATTAGTGTAACATATATCATATTTATTCATTCAATTCATTTATATAATTACTATGTAATGATGATCATGTAGAACGAGTCGCATCACATCGTGGAGACGGTATTCCGTACGTACGCACGAGTGATGATATCGTTCCTATGATCATGGAATTGTATTGGAGTATATTTATATTATTTCAGTATCAATATTACTTTATAATAATCATAAATAGTTACTCATTACACCATTATACCCATCCTTGTAAGGTGATGGTGGAAAATAGATTACACCACGGCGTGGAGACGGTATTCCGTACGTACGCACGCGCGGTGATTTCTTTTTCCGTAGGATGGATAGATTGTGAAATAGGGTTGTTTCATACTTATAATAACATATAAGTATATGAGTAATACTGATTTTATTACTTCATAATGAAACAACCTAAGAAGAAGAAGTGGAAGAAGAAATAAAGATGAAAGAATTGGTAACGGTAATTACCTCTTCTTTGAAGCGCCTCTTTGAGACCTCCTCTTAGGGCACTAAAATTGGTCTTTGAGGAAGACCAGAACCTCTAGGATGTTTCTAGGGAAGTGTAGAAGGGAAAATGGCAGGGGTTGGCCGAGCTCGAGTGCTCAATTTGGTGTGAGGAGGAGGGGGAGGAGGTGCCCTTTTATAAGGGAGGAGAGGGGCACCTTAGGAATATCTCAAAATATTATTTTATATTAAAGTCAAAATCGGTTTATAATGGCTCCAAAGGGTATTATTTCGAAGATAAGGTGGGGATGGGTCGAAATCCTATCAACCAATAAGATTTAGACAAGTTTAGGGTATTATTTTAACCTTATCAATTAGATTTAACTCTAAGTTAAATAATTTAACTTTTACCATGTCTTTTTGTTTTCTTTCACTATATGGTTAATAAACTTACTATAACATGCCAAAGGAACCCCAAATTGTTTATTATTAATATATATATCCTTATCTAAGTCATTTGGCCTAACCTTAGATTTTTAGGAATAAAATAACAATTAATAATATAATATTTGATTTAAAAACTATTTTGTGTCAATTTTGACACTATTTGATATATGATTTTTGTGAAAGTCATAACAGAATTATATGTTCGAACCAAGTTGATTAAATCAACATTAATATATCATAGTAACCTAGAAAATTAGTGTAATTCATAAAAAGTCTTAAATTACATTTATTTTGGTATTTATATTATCAATTATGTCAATATTTCATTAATAAGATAATTACTGCATCATCTTTGTGTCAAAAATAAATTAAATTATTTGATGTCTAAAAATTACAAATAAAATACCATCATGTAGGAAATCTTTTTATATTTCTAATGAATATTTACAATCGAATTTATCTTATGTATAACCCCATATTATAAATGCTTTACTTATTAAACATTGATTTTAACTATTTTAACCCTTATTTAAATAAATTAACAATAAATGTCCTAATCTAATCCAAGTGGGCCTAAATGGTCATATTTTATTCCTAAGTTTGTTTTTGGTCGAATTACACTTGTCCAATAGAATTAGGACATGTGTTAGGGTAATATTAATGTCATATTTACCCTTAGTTACCCAATTTACTATTAACCGCAGGAAAAAAAGTAAAAAGTTACTATTCACCAAAAAAATTATTTTCATCTCATTGAACCACATTTTAGTCCTTGATATTAACCGTGTCTCTCGGATTTTCGAAATTCCATTCACAGAAGCGGTAAAATTAAGTTTTATGCAAAATTCAGTTTTTAACCTACCACTTAGTGGTTTCACTATTCATCAAAAATTGAAAGTTTTCAGAAAAATACCAAAATTTCACCCTAGGCTAATTTCGATATTCTGAGTCCAAAAATAAAGTCCATTTTGAAAAATAAAATTTATAAAATTTCAAAAAGTGATTATTACTATTCATAACGGCTAGTTTTAATAATATTTTAATAGCATATCGTTGTTTCGTGAAACTCAGTATTGCGTACTACACACGCTATCGAAGAAGGTTACGATTGTGTGTAATGAAAGGCATGTCAAGGATGCGTGTTGTGCAAGCTCCTTTTGGTGTAGCGTACAACACAAGACATTAATAAAATTAAAAAGAATATTTTTCATAAAATCTCGGGCTGTTACATTTTAGTAGAGGATCATGTGCAGTTGGCTCACAATTTTTCAAATATTTTGGTCCAACCATGCGAGGTGTGGTACCTAGAAAGTGGGTACAACAATTTTTGTGGATGGTCTGGAAAACGTGTGTCCTTTTAAAATGGGAAAATGTTGAATTTATCCCTATTTACCTGAATATGGTTTTCCCTTTTCCCTTACTTCTTGCATGGCTCTCTACCTTGCTGGTTGTGGAGGTCCCCTCTCCCTCCATTATTCTTTGTCCTCAAATATTCATCTATGCTATGTTCTTTAATCTTTTGTATATGTTGGAACTTCATAAGTATGGTCTCTAATATTATTCTATCCTTTCATATTTGGTCTCTCCATATGGTGGGATAAATCCATATGATTCATTTTACCCTATTTTTTTGTGTTCATATAAATCATCAATTTATTAAAAATCATATAAAGTGAGAGGCTGAGATCATGAAATAAAGGTTCTACTAACATATGGTAGGAGGTTCCTAGATTTATTTGCGATATGGATTATGTTTTGGGGTACATTAATGGGAGCTCCATTGGGTTGTCTAAGAGATACCCTATAAATAATGTTTTTGTCTTTTAAATTAATATATCTATTGTTGGACATGCCTATGGGAATGCTACTCGAGGTCTACAAATGGAATAACCCTAGTGAGAGGATCCATATATTTGGAATAATATTGTGGTGTTCTTCTTTATTAATGATTATTATTTATATTTATGGTAATGGTTCACAGGGAACATGATGGGTGAAACCTTGGGATTGAGATGGTGTTGACAATCAGGATGTGGTGACCTAGTTCATTACGTTGGGATTGGACCTGATATTTTGGGTGATGTCGATAACTGATTGGGAGACATGATCTTCTGATTGAGTCAATCAGTTCATCGGGTTACTGGAATGGATTGTGTGATTGAGATGGTGTTGAAAATAAGGCAGAGTGACATATTTGTAGGGGTATATGGTGTAAGGATGATGTCGCTTAAGAACATTGTTAGGGATTTTTTCTCACCGGGATTGGATGATGTTCCATTAAAGTAATTTTCATGCAGATATCACTCATAAAATAAAGTATTTTGGAGAAATTATGTGGGTAAAGTCCCCCATTAGATATATCTAAGGATGATGTTGTCATCAGTATGGTTGGAGGTCATTCCATATACAATAATTCATATTTTGAGGATCCATCATTTGATGGTGTTGGTTTCATCGATCAAGGTATTAGTTTTGCTGTATATTGATCTACTTGGGAATTGATTATGTAGAAGGATGGAGATAGACATTCTTTAAGGCTTTGAATATTGATCAGATGGTTTTTATTTCTGGAAGAAAAAAATTATTTATGCCTCAGGACATCAAACAACAAGATGAAGTGGGCTTTGGTGTATGGGTCCATGGGAAAATGTACACATTGATTGGGAATTCCTTCGGGATATAGGTTACAAGATTTTCACATGATGTTTCATTCTTCATGAGTTATTGATATTACACTTACTTGATACTACTTAGAGCTCCAATTCTCGTTACTCAAGCACATGGAATATTATTGATGGCCAAAGAACGTGATTGATTTCTTTTGGTTGCTGATCAAAAGTGAAACTTGTTAATTTTATTATGTGATTTTATTGTGTTTTTTATATTTGGATACACCTTATTATCAAATATTTAAATTAGGAACACATTGGTTCTAGCCTACTAAGATTACTCTGACCCCCTACATAGGCCCTTCGGTATGTGTGTAGACTTAATGATGTTCTGATAAGGTATGGATTCAGGATTGGGAGATGGACCATAGTGATCATGTCATATATCATAGAAACGGACCGAAGAAAGGACCTTGGTTTATTTCTTCAGTTATAGTTACTTTTTTAGTCTTCCTTTTTGAATCAACAATCTTATATCACTACAACAAATATGGAATTTATCAGATCTATAAAAAGGCATTAACAGTGCTAAAAAAGCATTGTTAATCAAGGCGAAGATAAAATGGGGTCCCTTTTATCAGCGCTCAAAAGAGTGCTGAAAAAAATTAAAAAAATAAAAATATTAAAATATTTTTCTTCATTTCGTGGAGGGTCTTTGACAGCGCCCCACTCCCCAACACCCAATCCCCCAAACCCCAGCTAAACCCCATGCCTTTAACAGCACCCCAACCTCCCTTTAATAGTGCTATGAATTATTCCATGCCCACACGCCACCCATGCCTCCCCCGAGATTCGAACTAGGGACCCGTCAAATGCACGCCTAACACTTCTCCACTCATCTATTTTGCATTTTTGTTCATTTATTAATATATCTATCTATCTATATATATATAGTTATTTTTATTTTTATATTAATATGATTATATTTAAATATATATATTGTTATATTAATATATATATAGTTATATTAATATATATATATATATATTCCTATATTAATATATATATACACACAGACACACACACATATATATATAATAATATTAATATATTTATATATTTATTTCTATATTTTTATATTAATATATATTCATAAGATCAACTTTATGTACAATTATAAAATATGTTTTTTTTGTGTCTGTAAAAATTAATAAATAAATACATGTATACAATATGAATACACACACACATATATATATATTACATATGTATTTGTATGTATAATTATAGATATTTATATATATTTACAAATATTATATATTAATATGTATATAAATATGTTTAGAATATATAGATAATATATATCAGTTTGTCAATATAGACGCACAGAAATACACACACACAAATTATATTGGTATATAAATATTCATATATTTGTATTTTAAATAAAATGGATAATGTATTCTTCTTTATATAAGGCTTATATATTGGGAAAGATAATTTATATGTAAATATTTTTTAATTTTTATTTTAAAATAAATTTTTTATGTTTGATTATATTAAAAATATGTATATATTATTATATATTTGATTATAAATAATAGTACATTCTAAAAAAATTTGAAATCTTCAAATCCATAATATGAATATGAGTTTAATATAGTGAAATAAATTCATTTTTCACTGAAAAAGTGAAAAAATACCCCTTAAATGATGCTTAAATTCCATCGAATGTTAGAAAATCGGGGGATCCAAACTAAAAATGTAGTTTTGGAGGCATTCTGGTTTGTGTTGAAAAATGGGAAAGAAGGTTCGGTTCCAACACAAGAGAGTATATCTCATTAAATTCTTTGATTTGATATGTTGTAGAGCTCAAACGGACACCTAGATCAAAGGTTATGGATGTTTGAAGTTTGAGTTACATTTTCATCATATTTTAGATCTTTTATTATTATTTATTGTTATTTGTATCTCAAAATTGTTATTAAATGATTATTAGGCAATGATAATTAGAAAATTATTAATTAATAATATTTTTTAAAATATGTTAAATTAATTTTCACTAAATTTCTTACATATTAAATATAAAAGTCTTTTTATACTTATCTAAGAAATATTTAGAAAATATATATTATATTGATTTCAATATACCTATAATTATATCAATATATTTTTTTCATGATTTTTTTTAAATATACACTTTATTAGTTCTAGGAAAAACTGTTGATATTGACCCCCTATCAGTGCTACTAAAAAAACACTGATAATGGTTGGCGTTATGGAAACCCCGTTTTGTGGTAGTGTATATGTATATGCTTTGGATAGCCATGAGTGATCTTTTCTACTTATTTAATTATATTAAATGACTTGGATTCATGTTATTATACATGGTATCTTGTGGTGTTTTTATTTCTACAATTGTTATTCTTAAGATTATTTTTTTATTTCTACTTATGTCTATTTGTGCTTCCATTATTTCTTGTTATTGCTTCCATAATGTTGCATTAAGGGTCAGGTCAATCTATGGTCTTCTTTCCAATGGTTAATATTTAAATAGATAATTATTATCATCACTAGAAGTCAGTATAGTTTTATAATTATAACTTATTTATTCCCTTGTTTGTATTCATAATCCTTTGGAATATGGAGAGTCATGCCTAAGACCCATTGGATGACCAGCTTGAAGAACTATTTCAATGGAAACTAGGTCAGGGTTCTAGAAACAGCATCAGTGGATTTCATGACTAGTAAATTGTAGCATCATTCATCTATCTACTAATGATATCAATTGTTTATTTTCAGTTGGTCTTATTATATAGCCTATGGTACATCAGAGATTAGGATGACGTTAAAATGGGGTACAAAGATAGTGTTTGGGTTCGTGCATCCCCATGCACATGGGATAGATCATGTTTTTAGGGTGGTAATCGTTGTTATAAATTTCTATTTTTATAGGTGAATTTATTTCCATATCTAGTGGTTCACATGGGTTTAATTTTTATCTACGGTGATATGTTACCATTGGCCTAGTATGGACATGGATGTTATTGAGACTCTTGACCCATGATGTAAAGGGAGGTTTTGTTATGCATTATTGGGTGACACATACGATTATACATATAGACACATATATATTTATATGTGTGTGTTCCAAGGGAAATTTCTTATTACTTTTACTTGGAACATGAATTATTCTATGATGGATTGGGTTGTTTATGTTTTAAAAAACAAAAGCTAAACTATGTTTCTTACATAGACTCTCTATAGTGGAATTATACTCATTAAGACCTAGAACGTGGTTCCAATGAGGTCTTTATTTGAGGTGAAATGATATGTGATATATGTATATGAGGAACTAGCTCTAGTATGCATTGGTAGGGATGATGATAGGTGGTTATCTATTTATAATTTCAAAAAAGATCTAAAAACGTTTTCTGGATTAGTCTCTCTAGTGGTATATTAATCAACTACCAAAAATTGATATTTTATGTTAGAATCAAATCTGAGGAGGTTAGGTACCATAATCCTAGATTTATATGTGATTCATGGATCTGATAAAGTCGATTAAGGTAACAATAGGCTAGATTCCATGATAAATGGTTATGATAGGGGAGTGAAAGGGTTATGATTTATTTTCTTATTATATCCTTCCCAATATATATTATATATATATATATGTGTGTGTGTGTGTGTTATTATGGATATATTACCCATGGAATTGGTATTCCTTAGGTTTCCACCTCGGTGGATTTGGATGGTGCGCCAGGTCAGTGGGTATTTGGTGTTGCAGGTGCATGCATGGCTTGTGACCCCTGAGGGTCAGGATGGGATCATAGAGGGTTGGGCAAATCATGAGATGTAGATACCGGATAAGGTACATGCTCATGTATAGATGGTAAAATAATAAGATTTTATATATTTTTTTCATGGAATGAAGACCAGTTTACAGTTAGCTTGGTTCATGTCATCCAGGGCATTGACAGTGGCGATCTGGGAGTGAAACCTTTGATGATCTATTTGACTCAAGACTTATAGTCCTAGAATCCACAACTATTTCAAGTTAAGTGTGAGACACATGTGGCCATGAACATGATAGATGTATTTTAAACTATCTTTTATTATATTGAGACACCACCAGTACATAGGGTGGAGCTGGACACATACATGCTTAGAGGACAAGAAAATTGTTAGTGCGATGTATAGGATAAGGCTAGAAGACTCATGAGACTAGTCTGGAATGATTTTGATGATATATTATTCGGTAACATCATATTTTATATTCTTAGGGAGGAAATATCTTGGTAGTACTTGATCATATACCAAGGTTACATGTCCATCATTGAATATACTGCACATTTCACCGATTTGTCTCATTTCACACCGGTATGGTGGGTGATGACATCATGAGGGTGATTTGATTCAAGGAAGATTTATGGAATGACATAAATGGTGTATGTAAAAACAATTAGTTTATCATTATTCTATGAGTTGGTTAATGAGTCACTAATATCCAAAAGAAAATTTAAAATTTGGTTATATTTGAGTCGGGAGATGGCTTTAGGGGACTAAACCTATGATGCTTCAGATAGAAGGAAGTGAGGATATGTGGAGTCTCTTCATGGTGTTTAGGCCAGATATTTGAGCATACCGTACAATAGTGGGTCTTTGATAGTGTGATTCTAGTGATTGAATCTAAGGCATGTGTGGACATAGTACGATCGAGCACCAAATGATTGTCAAGCATGTAGTCAAGTCATGCTTCTCGAGAGGTTCTATAAGAAGAATTCTCAGATAACTCGTAGTCAGGGACAAGAAAAAACTGAAGTACATGAGGATGGATTGGGAATGGCACAATTAGAAGTTATTTGAGACTCAGTTTTATAAGGAGTTCATGGTAGTGACAATGGGACCCAACATTGGGTTAGTGGATTTTCTTTGTTGCAGCACCACATGGAGCCCATTCTTTGGGAATTTGGGCTTTAGGCCGAGTTCATATTGTTGAGTAGCTATGGAAAAATAAGGTTGGGGATACAGTAGTGGTTAGAGGTTCATCATGGGCCTAACTAGGATGTTTTTTTGGCATGGAACTTTTTTAGGAATGTCAGGTTTTGGGTGCACGTGGATCATAAGATGTATTTTTGGACTAACCTGGTGTTAGTCAGTAGATAGGTATAATCTAAGACATTTTATATACCTTTATATCATAGGTTTATGTCACCAATATTATCTATGGGAATCGATTTGATGCAGAGCATCTTAGAGGAAATGTAATTTGTTCTTCTGTTGAGATGTAGGACATCACTGGTACTATGTGCAACATGGGAATGAGGTGGCCATCTGAGGGGATGCAGTACTTTCTAGGTGTCAGGTGTTGCAAAAGTATAATTTGAGAACATGAAAATATTTATTATTGATTCTACATCATGGGAGGACATTTGAGTCCATAGGAGTTTTGTGGACCATCGAATTATTTTAGTTTTGGATAGGGATTTGATAGGGGTATGTAACCTCTAAAATGGGGTGTTCCTTGAGTTAGTTGACCTATTAACTTATGACCAGGGTATACCGTGTTATTTTTTCTAATATGGGCATGTTTGGTGCCATCTCTATGTAATTATTTACTTCTTAGGGATGATTTATTTTATGATATAGATCTTCTAATGTCCAATGTTATTGGAGTGGGTCAAAGTCCTCAACCAATTTGATTTTTAGGAGTTTGGTCATCAAAATAACTCTTTAATTTATCATTGTGGATTAATTTAGAGAGTTTCCATTGTCCCATGGAATTTTCATAGATATATTTCAGTGGTTGAAAATTTCCTTGGGGTTTTGGTTGGGTTTTAGGTGTGTTTTAGGATGAGAACATAACTCTTCCATGTTTCTCTAACATAGGTTCATGATGTGGATAAACCATATGACCTCCTAAAAAAACTATGTCGCCCTCCTCCATATTTTTTCAATGTTTTAAAAAAACATGTGGGAGGGTAAGAATTACTATTTATGGTGTTCTATAGTTTTTATTCAAGTTTCACACATAGTTGGCACAATGTTTGGAAGACCGTGAGGGAAACTGTGAGATGTATGATACCTAGGAACTAGGTACCACTTTTCTTCTAGATTGATTTCCAAAACATGTAGTAAATGTAAAACCTTTTAAAAATAGAAAAATTAAGTCTTTACCTTGTTTAAATTAAGAGGAATTGTCCTTTGTACTTCCTTTATACATGGATCTATTCCTGGTTGTATGTGGAGCTTTCCTCTCCCTCTATTAGAATTTGGCTTCAAATGTATTTCCAAGCACTTTTCTTCAATCAAGTTGCCTCAGTGGAACTACAACAGTGAGGTCTATAGTTCTCTTCCTTATTTTATTCTTTCTTCTCACCGTATGGTGCACTAAATAAATGGTAGCCATTCTTCTCTATTTTCATGGTGATCTTCTAAAACATGATTTCTTCGAAATCAGGTCTAGTTAGAGGCTTAGAATGGATGAGAGAAAATATACCAACATGAGGTAGGTGGTTTCTCAATTCCTCTTTGATTTCACTCTGTTTTTGGGGGTAAATTCTTGAGAATATAATTTTTGGTCTTATAGAGACCCTATCAATAAAATGTTTGTCTTAAAAATTAATTAATTAATCATTTGAGATTCCTATGGGAAATCATTTCTATGTTATCAAATGGTATAATTATTCTATGAGGATTCAGACCATAGGTATATTTGGCCTTTTTTTTATTTATTAAATTATATTTTTTTTATGTAGATTGTGATTTTCCCATGGGGATGTGACCGGAATGACATGTGGATTGATATTATTTTGACCCTCTTGATGTGGATACATGGTTTATTAGCTTTGATTGTCTTAGATCCTTTGGGTGATGTCGAACAATGGTTGGAAAACATGGGAATCAAATTGAGTTTACTAGGTCTTCCGATTATGGAAATGTATTATGTTATTAAGATGGTTTTGACCATAAGGTTGAGTGAAATATTTATAGGAGAATAAGGTGCAGGGATAATGTGGCATAGGTACATTGTTTTTTATTGCCATTAATTTTTATATTATGATATTCCATTAAATCTATGATCACATATATCAGACTTTGATGATGAGGTTGTTTTGATCACTCATGTTGGTAGTTCCCTTCATTAGATGAATATTATGATGGTGTGTACAATATTTATGGTTGGTGGTTCTTGCTGAAGAAATCCACATGGATGGTGAGGATCCATCATTTTATATTTTTTAGGTTTTCAGTTAAGGATTGAGGTTCAATGTATAGTTGGGATGTTGGTCTAGGATTTTGTGCGAGGTCATAGATCGTCGTTCCTCAGGATGTCAACTTTAGATTCTACGGGGTTTATTACTTGTAGGACAAACATCACTATTCCTCATGACGTCATGCATCAAGCCAATGAGATCAGTCGAGTAATGGTATGATAGAATAGGTAATAAATTTTTAGGCATGTGTTTGGGATGTTAGTTACTAGGTTTAACACAAGGTGTAGGTTGTCATAACAGGTTACTGTAACACTTACTTGATGTGACTTAGGTCTCTCCAACAAATTACGTAGGAATGTGGCATACCGATGATGACCATTGTATGTTATTTATTCCTTGTGGATATTGAGAACATGGAAAACATGATTACCTTAATGATACACTTGTCCTTCTCTTTTTATATTTAGATAAAACTACTTATCATGGATGTATGATAGGCACACGTTAGTTGTGGCCTACTGGGATTATTAACACACCCTACACGGGCCATTCGGGACACATATAAACATTTTTATTTCATGATAAGGTAAGGTTTTAGTCATGGGAGATGGAACTTATTGATCATATTTTATTTCATAGCATAATATGGATAGAAAGGACCTCTAGTTTCTTCTTCACCATGAGTTACTTATTGATACTTCCTTTTTGTATCATCACACACACATATTTTTATGATAAGGTCTTCCATAGGTGACCATTTATTCATATTTCAATGTCCAAGCTGACATAGATTAATGTTTCAATATATGGTATATTTTGGTGTTTTTATATTTACAAATGGTATTATGGATTTTGTTTGTTTATTTTTATTATTCTCTTTTTATGCTTATGTGATTTGTAGTTGTCAATTCTACCATGGTAGTTTACTTGTCTTTTTTCTCTATGGACTTAATTCCAATGGTTTATATTTATGTTGAGTATTATTATCATTACCACCAGATGGTCTAGTCTCCCCATTATCACTTATTGACACCCTATCTGTAATTGAGTAGCCTTTGGCGTGTGGGGATGCATCGATGTGTCCTAGTCACGAAATGTCCTTGAGAACTGCATGAGTGGAAAACTAAGTTTGGGAACTATAGAAAGGACCAAAATGGCGAATACATGCATCAAAAAGGTACAAAAAACTCCAAAATGGATCCACATGAGCCTTCCAAATGAGACTATATCTCCTCCATAAAAACAAAGGACAATGGTAATCATGAAGTGCTATCAGTGTACGTAGTTTCCCTTCCATTAGCTAAGTCTAATAAAACAATTTTAATTTTTTCCCCAAAGACATGTATATATTTTGAGGCACAAATCCCAATAATACTCTACGATAAATGTATTTAAGACATTAATAACAATTTAGACAAATAAAATATTTTTAAAAATGATTTTTCAAAACCATTTTATTTCAAAATACCTATCAGTAACTTAAGCATTTAAATTAGATTTGTTATTCCTTTAATAAAAAAATGATTTTTAAAATATTTTTTTATTATAATGGATCGAATAATAAATTAAGGCCAAATGACACAACATGATAAATATATCCAATCAATTCATAACCTAGGAAAACATAAATGTCATCTTCACATTTCTAAATCAATTTAAAAGAGAATAATATATCCTATCACATTAGAAAAGACAATAAAAATAATCATTAAATAATATAGACCAAGATGACATAAGTAGTGTTAACTATAAGATCTAACTATAATTTAATAATGTGAGTGAGTCAAAATTATAGTTTTGTATATTAATAAATTAGTGGAGTCTCTCATATTCTTCCCTAGTCTGAGCTCCATGTTCAATCATAGTATTATTAAATTCATGTTGAATATCACCCATTCATCATCATAAAGGCTTTCATGATCCCTTGAACAATAAAAGAAGGCTCACATGGTATTCCTTTAAAAGTATATCTCCATCCCATGGACAATAAACACTCACATAGTGGTCATTTCATGTTATACTCAATGCTAATAATAATCAATTCATAACTTATATACAACAATAGTAGTTTCTCAATCCTTTTAAATAAATGAATTATCTCATTCTTATAATATACCTTCCCTGATATTAAATGACTTAAAAATTACTTCAGAAAATTAATTAAATTAATAGAAAAAAATTTAAACCATTTTATCAGACATGTGGAGTGCATTCAAGCCATCCCTATTGGTAAAACCAACTTTTGACATTAATTTTTCAAAAAAAAGCACAGATCCCATCAAACTAGATAAAACATAAATCCTAAAATATATAAATGGAAATTTATCAAACCAATATCTAATGAAACCAAGAATACAAAGGTAATGCTTGGATAATTCCCTTATATAGATACACATAACATACAAATGGTTCTAAACTCTTCGCCTTGAAAATAACCAATGGATTTATGAAAAACAATTTCTTACACACCTAAGACACAAGATTCGAAACAATAACCCCCATTAAACCTTTTAGAAAAATCCAAACCCCCAAATTAGGTTTCCCTTATGAATTAAAATGGAATTAAAGTTTAATATAAGTTGGAGAAGTGAATAAATATCAATTATTAAGATTATCATAAACCAAAACTACATAAAATCCATGAGAATCCACTATAAAGAGAGGGGAGATGCATCAATGAAAAGGGATAGGGAAACCCATGAATGGAATAATGATTTGGTCCAAAATAGGATAAATATACATATGGAATATTTTTTAAAAATAATAATTTGAAATTTCTAGATAAATTATATGGTTTCTACACATGGTTAGGAAAATTGTGAACTAACCGAACAGGTGAAACTTCCACCCCAAAAAATGAGTGACATAGTTTGAAAAACCACCCTTAAACTATAAAATGTCATAGAATCCCAAAAATATTCACCCTCACAAGGTAAGCTAATCTATTATATAAACCATGTTCCAACCATTCTCATGAGGCGTTTTTTCACCATAAATAGGGTTTTCTATCCTAGTTACTTGACAACACAAAAAATTAAATAGAATACATATAGAAACAAAAAAGACACATATATATGAACTTAAGAGTGTCACAATTTCCACGGGATTCATAATTCCAAAAAATTTTATGGTGTTTTATTTATATCATTCGTGTATGAAAAGTCTTCAAATGTTCATGAAATATACATGATTTTGAGATTCATCCTCAAAAATATTTTTTTATATATTTAAAAATTAAAATGACAGGTAATAATTAATTTTATAGTTATGATATATATTTTTACATTAAAAATAAATATAATTAAATTAGTTCACTCTTATGATATATTAAATCTTGAAATCAATTTGGTATAATATCCTATAATTATGAACATTTAACGAAACACCCTAGTTTATATAGGTTTCATAAAATATCCATGATATATGAATTTTTTCTATAGATTTTAAAAGAACATAAAGTTAGTAAATATTGTTTATTTATAAAAAATTTATAAAATTCATAAAATACTAATTATTTTTAGTATTAAATATAATTTATGTTATTGAAATGGTTAATGAGATAGTTGAAATGAAAAGTCTCAGATTTTGAAAAATCAGTATTTAGATATGGTAATAACTTATCAATAGAATTTAGTTTGAGGTAATAGATGATCTGTCCTAATTGATAGATAAAAAAATATGATAACAAAATGTTAATAGGATCATGTAATTATAATAATATATTCTTTAATATAGTTTAATTTTATGTATTGTAAATAATAAATGAGGATTCTTGGAGACCATTACATTTTTCATTGGATTACCTTCATCAAATTGAGTCTAAATCATTAGGGAAGAGAAATTTTGAAAGGAAAATAACCTATAAATGTGTATAATGAACATCATCATGATTAAGTTTTATACAATTTTGAAAAAAAATTATATTTCTCTTGAAAATAATAGAATGAGTCCCCTTTATAAAAATTTAATGGAATTTTCACAAATATTCAAATGTTGACAACCAAGAATATAATTTTAGAATATAACTGTATCATAAATGGTGAATATAATATATTAATGACCATTACCCATCCCCACAATTCTAATGAAGATTTTTAAATAATATTTATTAATTTATGAAAAAAATTTATCATTAAATACCATTTAATGATAATTTTAGGGATATTAAAATAGTTTTCTTAAAAAATATCTATATGAATACGATATTATAATATAAGAAATTAAATAATTTATTAATAATAAGTTTTGTCCCCAAGAGACATATAACACCCCAATTCATCCCAATGTCATTATTTTAAATATTTTCTAAACCCATATTGTAGAATTTTCTTTATTTAAAAAATCACTACATCAATTATCGATTTTCATTTTAGATAATTATACTATTAATAAAAATTTACAATTAAAAATAAAAAATAATAATTTTATTATTAATAAATATTAGTATCTAAAAATTCCATATCATCCCTTATTCTCATTTATATCATTATGAAAATCTTATGATATGAATTTTTAATTTTATACATTGCGGAAGTACTATGTATGAAATTTGATAATTATTTTATTATATAATTATAACATTTGTAAATTCACATCCAAATAATTTATTATTCATATATTATATTCAATTAGTTAATTTTAATGAAATATATATTCCTCAATAGCATCTTAAAAACACCAATTTGTTCTTTGAAAATGTTAGGTAGCCTCTAGGTCAGCACCAATGAATGTTTTCATATTTATAATTAAATTTAAAATAATTTATTTTAATTGAATAATAGTTAATTTATATTTTGAGTAATAATTTATGTATCAAAAATTAAATAAGTTTCATAAATCATAATATCATAATTATATCCTTATGATTTCATAAAAGGCACTATATTCATAAAAACTGTATTTTTTTACTATTCAATAAAAAATAAATTCTCCTTGAAAAATAAAAAAATCACCATAAGATAATTTAAACATAATAAAACATAAATTAAATCCCTTTTTTTGAAACTAAATTTATAAAATTTTGATATTTTATTTTTAAATAAAACAACATTGTTTAAAAAAATAATTTAAATATAAATTTATCTTTTTGAAATAAGAAACCATATAAAATTCCAAACCCTAAAAAATTTCTTTTTTTAATAATTCATAACAATAAATATTAATATTAATTTATATTATTGACAAGAATAACTAGTTATATGATATAGAAAATTAAAATATTTATTCATAAGGATAAAAATACAAATCATGGCAAGGAAATATATTTAACTGTGAAGTGGACATATTTTATGTCATAAGGTAAGTAAAATTATTTTAAATGTGTTATTACAATCTAGTTGATTATATAATTTATTTTTGTAGATAAGTTTAACACATATACTCATTTGAAGTGATTATATAAATACATAATCAACAATATTAATAATCCCAAAAAGTAATGTGCTATTAAAAAACAAGGGATGTCAACCCCCCACCCCCACCTATATTAAAGAAAGGGTGTCCTCTGAATTTTATAATTTAAAGAAATTAAAAAAAAATCACTAATTTATACTCTTAAATAATATAACACATTGAATTATCTTGTCTTAAATGTATTATTCTATATTGCATTATTCATATAATTAAGGATAATATTCTATCAATATATATCTAATAAGGTTTTAAAAATCAACAGTTATGTTTAGAGTTATGAAAAACATTTATACCTTAACTATAATCCCCAATTCCCACTGACTTATTAGTTCCAATGAGTATTATTTTATAAAGGGAAAAAAATTAAAACATTTTCAAACATCATTTTAATGGTTTAAAGTAGAAATAAATATAATATTTTTTTAAAAAAATCCCTAATAATGGAACCATGAAATGAAATAAAAGTAATATAATTAAATGTCGAGTGGAAGATAATAAAATGTGTTGAGAAGGAAAGAAATTATTTTAAGGAACATGAAGTGGGTTTTTGGAAACCCTATAAAAACATAACAGTTTTTTTTGAATAAAGGATTTGTGAAATGTTAGTGGTTTAAAATACAATTCCAATGTATCTTCAAAAATATGAAAAAAATTACAAGGAATAATACGGTCATAAAGGATAAAAATAATAAATAATAGGTGGGGAATAATTTGTAAGTACATTTTTATATTAAATTAATATTTATAAACGAAGAACATTAAATGGGAATGTAATTTCCCTAGATAAGAGAAATATAATTCGATAATGATAACAATATCATATAACAATTGTATAACAAAATAGCCTAATAAAAAAATTATGAATCAAGGAAAAGTGATTGAGTGAAGAGGAACACTATCAACTTTTTAAAAGTTTGAATCAAAATCCATTGAGAGAGTTAAACTAAATAGTAATTATTAATACCTTGAATCATATAGAAATTTTTATAATATGTTTTAATGAATATATGAGTATTCCATTTAAAATTAAATTGGTGCTATATATAAAACATGAATATAGGGATGATAATTGAAACATCGAAACGCTTAGGAACATCATAATTTATAATGTAAGAATTATTCAAAAAGAAAATTATCATAAAAATATGATCATACCTAGAATGTAGAGTGAAAATATATAATAATATAATAAAAATTAAGAATAAACCATTCATAGAAGAACAGATTCGACGAAGAGACTAAATACCCTAAAGAACTAATATTGAATCAATAAAACATTCCTTTAATCAATGTGGTGTGTCAACAATAAATCCACAAGAGTGGAATAAAGACCATTAATTCATTAAAAATTACTGACAAACATCAATGTATATATTTTAATATCTTTTCTATACATATAGGTGTAAATATAAAAATAATACTTGTAGTAAATGGAGACTTGGATAAGAATTCCTTAATATCCTGAAAACATTGACAACATATTCTCCTAAATATCAACATAACCTTTATCCCTAAATTATTGAACTCAATAATAATAATACTAATTACATCAAACTACAGACCCATATTAGATTAATCTATTTTCCAAAATATGATAAATATCCATTATGTAATAAATAACACAACATTATTTCCAAAAATTATAATATCACACAATTCTTGATAAATTTTTATGAATACATTAATTACGGACTGTTCCAGGAAATTCGCTGAATTTTTTCAAGGATAACATTAATATCGATTTTTTTAGATAAATTTTCAATCACTAAATTATTATATACAACTCAACTTTTATTCACGAAATAAAAATACACCATTATATAAAATCACCATAGTTACCTCTCCATTATATCACTTACTGTCCCTATAAGATATCTATATATTTATTTTTATGTATCAAAATAGTTGGAAACATTGTTCCTAAATAACCATAACACTAATTCATATGCTAAACCATAGGGTTATATAAAACTCAAAAAAAATTCTTCCTAAAACCTAATAGATATCTTATATAATGTTATTAACCACCTAAAAATAAAATCACATAATACATAAATATTATATCTACAACATTTAATTATTTTTCACTATTAAAATTAATAACCCATTATGATATTAATAACACTTCAATTATCCTTATATGATAATGTCATAACATCTAATGATATATCAACCTTGATCTAATACCAAATTTTGAGACCCTAACATATCCTTCTAATAATAACATTATTTAAATAAAATAATTCAAAACATAAATTTCTAATATAATTTCATGTTTAGAGTTTTATTGAATTACTAAAAACTCTTACAAAAATATGCACACGTATTCCATCCAATCGTAATTTTTTATAACAAACCAACATCTTAAATATTACACCAACTTAATTCCAGGTTAAGCCCATAGAACCAAAATGATTAATTTATTATCATTGATACTCTTCTACAAATGAAAAACATATCAATTGAAAATTTGGGATAAGCTAGTAATGATTAATAATGTGTTAAAAATAATAAACCATTTTGACTTTAAAATAAAAAAACATTGAACAATTAGTTCATTTAATTTTTTCTCCTTGATATCAAATAAAATTGTCTAACATATGACTATCGTAGTTACCAAAATCGGTTTCATAAAGACACTCATAATCAAGACAAGGGAAATTAATCAAAATAGAAAATTTCTTCGGAAAAAAAGGAAAATTAATAAAAACATTAAATCCATATAACATCAAAAACATTCCATGAAAATAAAACCATTACATTGAAAACACAAAATCCATGCCTTTTCTCATTAAATCAACATCTTATTATATTAAATCCCAATATATCCATTCAAACTCTTTTAAATTTTTGAAAACTCGTGATCGAATTATGGGAAATTATATCCATAACCATTGTTTACTTTTTTTCACTCATAATGAAACAACTTATAGTTCATTAAAATATAATGTATACATGGAATTAATCATTAACAAATGATTTTAATAGATATATACCAAGCTTTCCCATATTCCTATATATGGATAGAGAACTATAATTTGGTCAAACAAATTATTTGGTTGCATTTTTCACAAAAATCTAATTTAAAACACATGATTGGTATAAAAACCCACCTTTTTTACATGATTTTTTACATAAATCATTATGAAATTATAATATTTATTAAAATCCAATGATAATTTTATGAATATTTTCCTAGAAACGTGGTATGTAATCCATGAATTATACAATGAAAAACATAATAATAAAAATTATTTAATCCACTTTATGTAATTATTTTTTATTTTAATAACCCTAATAATTATATAAATTATCATCACATCATATGAGCGGAATACAAAGATATTATTCAAACAGACTCCCAAAGACCATAATAGGTCTACTGCCTTTGGAAACATTGAAAAATAAACACTGATAAATATGTGATCTAAATATTCCCCACTGGGTTCTTCTTGACTATAACCCATCTTTGAAAATTCATACATAATACTTTTCTTCCTAACATGGGAAAGGAAATATAAAAAGGGGTGAGTTCAAATTCTCAATAAAGGTAAATAAGGGAGACATGTATGCATAAACATGAGAATATGGGGTATGAGAATGTGATCATGAAAATAGAAGATCATACCCTACATATTAACGATCATATACATGAATCATGGCAGAAGGATTAGCATTTCATAATACATGAATCAAAAAAAAATTAAAGAACATAAGACATGAAATAATAACATAGTATTAAGACATGTAATTGTGGATAACACATAACCATTATATATCATTTCCATAGTATCCAAGAAATCACTGCCACGAACATCATAGTGGACAATGTATTTTATTGATCTGGGTAAACCCTCATTTCTTCATTGTAATACTAAACCATGTGAGCCTTCATTCTAGCCTTATATGAAAAAGCTGAAAAATCCCTCATTCCCGACATGTATTACTAAATCAGGTAAACCCTCATTCCATCCCTAATTATCTCACAAGGTATAAATCTTTTCCTAATTAATTTGATGTAGATATAGGTCCCACACATCACATAACTAAATCATACATACATGTTCCAAAATATCATTAAACAAATTTCATATCATAACCCATTAAATGAAATGAGTTTCCTAAACATGTAATTATATCATAACCTATAGAAAAAGATATAAGTTTCATACCCATTTCATTATAAACGTTCCCCGTGAAAAGATGGGTGTTCAAAAATAATATAACCTGTGAAAGAGAAATGTGTTTCATAAACACAATTCCATCAAAACATAATCCATTTAGAGAGAGAATATGAATGGTAACATTTTATTATCTTCTGAGAAAGGCATGATTAATACTAATGGATGTCATCTCAAATGGGAAATAATTTTAAAATATTTTGTAAAGACATTTCTTGAGAAAAATATCATTTATTATTTGAAAAATATTTTTTATAAAATAAAACAAATTAAACCATTTTCTTTGAAATTACCTTGAAAACATATAAAGAATATTTGAAATAATATTAAATTCATTTTTCCTTGAAAATATATAAAATATTTTAAAAAAAATTTAAATACATTTTCCATTAAAAACACTTTGAAAGAATTAAAATAAATATCGAAAATAATTTAAAAGAAATTAAATAAAATTAATTTAAATATGTAAAAAAAATTAAACTTTTTTGAAATCCATTTTACTTGAAAACATATGAAACAATCATGAAACTATTATAAAAATAATATCTTTGAATGTATTTTAAAAATCTGTAAATACAGCTTGAAAATATTTTGAAGAATTAGATACATTAGAACATATAAAATATTCTTGAAAATATTTTTAAAACTATTTTAATTGAAAATTAATTTTAAAAATATTTTTCTGAAATATTAACCTTTTAAAAATGAAAAGGAATCTTCAACAAATTGATGGTCTGTAATATCATACATTTCATATGTGGTTAAAAGATTATTCCTTTTGCAATGTAAATGTTTTGAAAAGTACCTCAAATGGAAAATGAAAAGAAGAAAAAAATTTAAGATATTCTTAAATGAAAAAATTGGTACAAATTTCTATTAAATACTATAGGAGAATCATACAATATTCTTGGAACCCCTTTTAGAAAACATTGATTTCTGACAGAAGAGATGGTAAAGTCAGGCATTCTAAAAAATGTTTCTTAACTATTATATGTAGTAAGGCTTAGAAATATAATACAAATACATGAATATATGATAAATAAGTAGAGGAATAAAATGAAATAATTTCTTGAGATATGGTCATAATATATCATCAAAGACACAAAATCATAAAAAATCATGAAAATGATGAAATTGTTTCAACAAACTCTTATAAAATTAATTAATATCATATTATCCATAAAAGAATATTAAACTAAATGAAGCATAAAATTTCATGAAAATAATTATAATCATTATTTATCATGTATAATGTATGTACATACCCCTTAAAAAGAATTTAGTGGCAAAAAAACATGAATCTCAAAGAAGGTAACAAGAGAAAAAACCATTTTTTCTAATTAGTAGCATTTGAAACATAAACCCCATGAAATAAGGATCATAAAATGGAAATGTGAATTACTATAAATTGAATTATAATAAAAATAAAATAAAATAATTGTAAGTACATATAATACACAAAATGAAAGAGTGTTGAACATAGCATATATCTCATAGAAATAAAATGTGATATAAATTCCTCTTGTCCTTGTGTCTTGAATCTCATCATACCAATACAATGTAGTTGTATAATAAATATAAATTAATCATAATTACTTTATAGAACCATATTATTATATATTATATCATATATGGTTTTATTACAACCTTATATTACCCACTTTTTAACCATCCTATGTGAAACGACCCAGACCCAAGCATCCACCCAAACAATGCCAAACGGGTCGGGTGTTAATACCTCAGGCGCACCTCCCGGAATGCCAAATGCATCCAACTAGTAGCGAGGGTCTTTTATGTATAGTGATTATGCTATACCCTCTACTAGGATAATAATGGTACTAGTCCGAGTATAATAATAATGAAACAGTGGAAAATATGACTCAGAAGACTCGAACCAGACCCGTAGAGCGGAAGCACATTCAATATCGATAAACAGAAAAAGAAATAAATATAAACAACAACATCGGAAATAAACACAATGGCATGCTGATCAAATGTAACTACTAATAAACAACAAAACATGCATCCAAAGAAGGTCATACGTATCTTCATATATATAAAGGGTTTCATTGTCTAACAAAATGTAGCTACATAACAAGCATGCTAATACAAGAAGGAAAACAGAACAAAGTAAACTCTCTCTAGGAAAGACCTCAAGATCTATACTATCTCCATGCAATGGCTAAAACAGTCCAGCTCCTGAAGTTGGCCCCTTTCATGAACGTAAATCCATAAAGTCTCCACGCATCCCTAAGGGCCAATGCAGGGTGTGAGACAAATCTCCGTAGGATACCACTCAACGGTGTGTACCTAATATAAGAGTTTAAGAAGGCATGCCTTTATGAGGAAAACAATAAACAGTACAATGCACCAATAAACACTAATTCCACTGGTGCTCGGTAGCCACAATGTAGTGTCACCTTCTTCAGCAAACACTGGAATCTCTGCTATGTAGCCCAACACCATGTGCCCCCTGACACCATGTGTCTCAAGTACCAACATCCCGAATGCACGCCCAATAATAGAAACCTGGCACCTTGTTCCTCCTGACACATCCTGCCTCAAGTACCGACGTCCCGAAGGAATGCCCAAGAAGCAACCCTATGGAACAGTGATGCCTGTCCTCATATAAATAACCGAAGGGACATTGTTGTCTGCACTCAAATAACGTAACTGGAGGGACGGTGATATCTGCCCTCAATAAGTAACCTGAGGGACAAAGATACCTACCCTCAAATCACAGCAAGCCTCATCCCCCAACTTGATAGCCTCATATCCATCCCCTGGAGGCTCCACACCTCCCACATGGCTTCCTATGGCAATCACGCCCAACCAATGTACCTAAACCACATCTACGGGGGCCTCTACCCCCACTAGTGGTCAAAACCACCTCATCAAGAAGTATCTCTGTGTGCACACTAATCAAAGTTTCTAGTGAGAGGTAATCACCAAAAAATTACCTAATCCGCCAAACATCTAACTCCTCGTATCCCTGCAATAATGTTGATCAATTCTAATGGCCTCACCATCCAAGCAACCTGGGCCAAGCCCATCCTGACAGTTGTACTAACTCAAGCCATCGTCCATGAAACTCAAACCCATTGTCAAAACACCCAAAGTAACCCCGTTCCAATCCAAACCTGTTATCAGCATCAATCAACAATATCCAGGCCACACCCATTACAACCCGAAGGTTCCAACATATGCAATTCAGTATCCACATACATAATCAAATGATTTACTTTTAAACATTAAAACAACTCGACGGTTGAAATGCGCTAACTATGCTTTGTCCCATACCAAAACGGATGTCTCTAAGTCCTCTTTCAATACATATCAGTGTTCAAAAAACTTAACTCAAATGTTTATAACAACACAATTCAATTAATACCATTTTGGCGCCCCCGGCCAAAATGCCCCATTTGAGCAACGACCCTTCCCCTGGCCCCACTCAAGAAAAACTGGAAAAGGTAATACCAAAAGGCATTCCACATTTCTAATAAGAAATTTAAATAAGAATTAGTAAATAAATTACGGTCTTTCTCAAATTACACAAAAACGCAGCGAAGGCCGTGCTAACCAAATTTCCACGAAAACAAAAAAAGGTATGCACCACCTACTTGTACTGGTACGATGTTACTCCTTTGATGGAAACCTCCAATTTTCCCTAAAACGTGGTAGATATACAAAAGAGTCAAAACCACTCTAACCCATATAATTCTACATTGAACCAAAATCAGGAAAAACTACTCAATAGAAATCAAGTCCTTACCAAGGGGATTTTAACACATCAAACGATGGTCGAAGAGGAGTTCGGACGAATATCCGGGAGGGATTTGAAGGTCCGGCCTGCTCTCCCAATGTATGACACGAGTCGGAGGAATAAAGGAGAGAAGAATCAAGAATCCTGAGTGGCCCGGAATTTTAAAACCCTAATTTAAGTGGTCGCACGGTTACCCCGCATGGTTTAGATAGTCATGCGCCAACCGTGCGGTTTCCACTACCTCACACATGGACTTCACACGGCCATCCCGCACGGTTTTACAAACCTTTCACCGCTGGTGTGGAGCCCAATGTCTCTCCCCGAGACATCGCGCGGCTTTTCCACACAGTTTTCTTAGACTGTGTGCCAACTGTGTGCACCTGCATTACCTCCACAACTTTTAAAATTTTATCCCTGAATTCTCCATTATCTCTAGTTTTCTCAAAAGTGAGTTAAAATTCAAACAAGGTCGGGATTTTTATCAGTTCCAAAATTTTGTGTTCTTACAATCTCCCCATATTAAAATAGCTTTCCCCCCGAGCTGTTAAACAAAACCCAGAGATGGAACTCAACATACCACCCCAATCAAAGCAACTCAGACATCCCCGGTCAAAAGGTTCTGGGTAAATTCCTCAAGGGGCTCCCCACCTTAGGAATTGGCTAACTCAGTCTCAACCCGACAAAACTTAGAACAAAAAATGGTTCGCAGACCTATGTTTCGGACACATGGTCCTCTTGTGATGCATCATCACCCCTACCCCTCATTAGAACTCCTATGTCGTTTCTGACAGCCAAACATATCGTGCACTGCATCGGTGTCCGCCTCCACGAGGTCCTGGATCCCGTGGATGCTCAAAATGATCATGGTGCCTAGCACCTCAAGTAACCCACAACCTTGATTCATCGATGCCCATGGAACCTCACGTAACCCGCATCCTCGATGCCCCGATACCCATGGCACCTCAAATAACCAACATCCTCGATGCCCCTGATGCTACACATATCATACATATACATATATAAAAATATCACACACCTGATATGGGGACAATCCCACTGACCAACATCTAGTCAATACACATAGGTCATGTGCATCATGTGCACTCCAAACACACATACCTCTACATGTCATGCCAAAAGAGAACAAGGGAATCATGGCCACACCCGTGGTGTACCACTAACATTTGTTGGCCGACCAGCCTGCTCAGCTGCTAGCAGCTCGACAGCATGCACCTGGCCTGATGTACGGCTGCCTAATGTCTGACCTCCCTGTGGTGCTGCTCCATCCACCAGCCTCCTACCCCTCAGTTGGATCATGCTATCTCTGTCACGGTCTCCACGTGCAGTTGAACCTCGGCTACCCTCTACTGGTATCGAACCTGAACCAACTCCGGATTCCACCTTCTGTCCTGGTACCTATCTGCGGGCTTTATCGAAATGCATCTTGCAAAAACACTCTATAATCCCAACTTTTACACATTCCTAGTACTCCTTTGGAGGCCTATCACACTGAGTCTGAACATGCCCTGGCTGTTCACACAGGAACAAACCCACTGCAGAACTACTACAAGGTGGTCTACTTGAGTCCATGGCCTGACTTCCCTACTAGAACTCATCATGTCCTCACTTCCTTCTATTCGAACCGTCACCGGAAGCTTTCACCCAGCTATCTTGGGGAATATCCCTCTGGTTGGCCTCTAATATGAGCGCCTCATTCACCACCTCCGAAAAGGAACCCAGCCTAAAAATAATCGCCTAGACTCGAATGGCATGTCCTAAGCCATCCTCAAAGAGCCTCACCCTAGATGCATCTTCGCATACCATACCAGGTGAAAAGCAAGACAGCTCAGTTAAAGTAGCTGCATAGTCTATAACGGACATGTATCCCTACTGAAGACTCAAAAAATCTAAAGCTCTCTCAACTCTCAGTGTCTCTGGGTAGAAGTGCTCGAAGAACCAGTCCTTGATGTCCTTCCATACTAGTCCCTCATCCATGTGAACCTGAACCTACACATCCCACCAGTGCTATGCCGGTCCTCACAGCATGTACGTCGCCAGCTTGACCCTCTGCTCTGGACACATCTAGAGCTACTCGAAGATCATCTGCATGCTCTCGATCCAGTTCTCAGCTGCCTGCAGACCACCCCCACCCTGAAAAATCAGTGGGTGCTACGAATAGAACTCTCGCATCAGATACTCCATAGATGGCTCTGTACCTTGGACACCTCTGTTGATCCCCTACAAGACACGTACCGGGCTAGCTCAGAGTAGCTCATCGAGCCATGGCCCGAATGCTTCCAAAGGTGACTGTTGTCCAGCCTGTACTGGATTCAGAACCTAATTTTGTCCTTGAGCCTATACCTGCGGCTTGTGCTCTACCTAAACTGAATCCTGAACCTAATCCTGCACTTGTGGTACTGTACCATCTCCTATCTGACGCTCCTTCTGAGTCGCCCAAAAATGAACCCACTGAATACCATAAATGGTCAGACAACCCATATATATATAAATATTTATCCTATGCATATAAGGAAAGAAGTAAAAGGAAGTGCATAAATACTACCCATAATCTCCCCCACCGCAACCCATGCCCCACGACATCACGTCCTCATGGCATCCTTACTCTCCCCTATCAGGGCCAAGTATCAAAAGTACCTCAGGTTATGCCTATCCTGACAACTAACATTGCATCAAACCGATGACCGAGTTTCCCAATCCTGGTAATAAAAATCACCTCAACCGATAGTACATGTCTACTCTCATATGATCCAGGCCCAAATAACATTCCACATGAAATTCTACAAATATAAATCATGGAATACACATTGCAACAATAAGAAATTTTATCCGGAATTTCACCTATTCACATTTAATAGTATACTACGTGGAAATAAATTTTATTTACATGGAATTATCACTTCAAAAATCACACGTGCAGTTATGAAATTAAAATACCCAAAAATGTTCATATCAAAAGCCAAGAAAACAAGCCTTGTCTTACCGAGCCAAGGTCCAATTCATCCTTACTAAACTGGGTCAAGGGTAATACATTACAATCAATAACATCACACACCAATTGAGACACCGAGGTTGAAATCATATAAAGTGTTTTCTGAGCAAAAAAAAAAGAAACATCAATTCCCCCCAATTGGATACTTGGTCCATCCCTCGTACCTTGGGCTGCAGGCACACAAGAACAAGCTAGAATCCCAGTCCCAATACAACCTATCTCTAGTCTAATATATCCCAAATAGTAAACCAACTAAGATAAAAGAGATGTCTCAATATCATTAGTAGCCAGTAAAAGGATTCTACTAAATCCCTGTCAAGAACTCCTCTAATACAACTTTGTAATGACCCAGACCCGAGAAGCCACCCGAACAATGCCAAACAGGTTAGGTGTTACTACCTTAGTTGCTCATCCCCGAACACAAAAGGTTGTAGACTAGAAACGAGGGTTTTATATATATAGTGGGGAGGCTATACCCTCTCATAGGATAATAATGGTACTGGTCCATGTATAATAATAACGATGCACTGGAACAACTGACTCAGCAGACTCAAACCAGACATGCAGAGCGGAAGAAAATTTAATATCGGCAAACAGTGGAAGAAAAAATTATAAACAACAGTAGCAGTAATAAACACAACATCATGCTGATAACATGTTACTACTACTGAAAAACCAAACATGCATCCAAAGCAGTTCATACATATTCATATATATGTAAAGGGAACCACTATCTAACCAACTATATCTACATAACAAGCATGTCGATACAGATAATAAAATAGAACAAAGTAAACTCCATCTAGGCAAGACCTCAAGGTCCATACCGTCTCCATGCAATGGCTAAAACAGTCCAGCTCCCAAAGATGGGCCCTTTCTTTCACATAAATCCATAAACTCTACACGCGTCCCGAAGGGCCGGTGCAGGGTGTGAGACAAATTTCAGTAGGATACCACCCAACAGTGTGTACCTAATATAAGTGTTTAAGAATCCATGCATTTTTAAAGAAAACAGCAAACAATACAATTCACCAATAAACACTAGCTTCGTTGGTGCTCAATAGCCACCATGGAGTGTCACCTGCTTCGGCCAACGCCGGAATCTCCATCATGTAGCCTTGCACCATGTTCCCCCTAACACCACATGTCTGAAGTACCGACTTCTCGAAGGAATGCCCAAGTATTGTAACACATCACCTTGTGAATCCTCACACCTTGTGCCTCAAGTATCGACGTCCTGAAGGCACGCCCAAGACGTAACCCAGAGGAACAGCGATGCTTGTCCTCAAATAAATAACCGGAGGGACAAAGATGTCTACCCTCAAATAAAGTAATAGAAGGGATTATGATATCAGCCTAATTAAGTAATCATAGGGACAATAATACCTACCCTAAAATCACAGTGAGCCTCGGCCCCCAACCTGATAGCCTCAAATCCATCCCCTGGAGGCTCCTCACCTCCCACGTGGCTTCCTATGGAAATCACCCCCAACCAAAGTACCTAAACCGCATCTACAGGGGCCTCTAACCATACAAGTGGTCAAAACCACCTCATCACAGAGTATCTCTTTGTGCACACTACTCAAAGCTCTGGGAGAGCAGTAATCACCAAAATAGTACATAAGCCACCACACATTTGACACCTTGTGTCCCTACGACCATGTTTCTCAAGTCTGATGGCCTCTCCATCCAAGTAACATGGGTCAAGCCCAACCTGACAGTTGTACTACCTCAAGCCAACGTCCATGATGCCCAAACCCATTGTCAAAACCACCCAAAGTAACCTCGGGCCAATCCCAACCTATGATCAGCATCACTCAATAATATCTCGGCCACTCCCATCACATCCCGAAGGTTCCATCATATTTAATTCATCATTCACATACATAATCATATGATTTAATTTTAAATAGGCAAATAACTCAACTTTTGAAATGCGCTTACTATGTGGTGTCTCATACTTACACTGAGGTCACCAAGGCCTCTTACAATACATATCAATGTTCAACAAACTAAAATCAGTAGTTTATAACAAAACAATTCAATTAATACCATTTTGGCACCCCCCGAACAAAATTCCCCATTTGAGCAACGACCCTTCGCCTAGCCCCACTCAAGCAAAACAGGTAAAGGTCATACCCAAAGGCATCCCACGGGTCTAATAAGCAATTTAAATAAGCAGTAGCAGATAAATTAGGGTCTCTCTCAAATTACCTAAAAACGTGCTGAAGGTCGTGCTAACCAAATGTCCACAAAAACATATAAAGAGGTATACACCACCTACCTCATACTTGTAAGATGTCACTCCTTCGATGGAAACCTCCAATTTGGGGCTAAAACTTTGTAGATCTACAAAAGAGTCAAAACCTCTCAAACCCCTATAAGTCTACTTAGAATAAAAATCAGGATAAACGACTCTAGGGAAATCAAGGCCTTATCAAAGGGGTTCTAACGCATCAAACAATGTTCAAAACGGAGTTCCGACGAAGATTCGGTAGGGATTTGAAGGTCTGGCCGGCTCTCCCCATGTAAGCCAGGAGTGGGAGTAAGATAAAAGAGAATAATGAGGAATCCTAAGTGGCCCGGAACATAAAAACAATAACTTTAAGTGGAAGCATGGTTACCCCAGATGGTTTCGAAAACCGTGAACCAACCGTACAGTTTCCACTGACTCACCCAGGATCATCGCACGACCATCTCGCATAGTTTCAAAAATCGGGTTCCACACTTGAGGAGCCCACTATCTCACCCAGAGTATTTCCACGGCTTGTTTTCATGGTTTGTTCAAACCAAGCGCTAACCGTGTGCACCTACATTACCTCCACAACTTTTAAAATTTTATCCATTAATTTTCCAGTTTCTCTAGTTTTCTCAAAAGCGAGTCGAAATTCAAACAGTGTCGGGATTTTGACCCATTCCAAAAACCCAGGTTCTTACACTATGTTAAGGTTTCACTTCAGATAATCCTCTCTTTGTTTTCCACATGTGTCGTAATTTTTTATATTGTCAGTCCATATAATTGTGTAATGATTCTAGAATATAAAACATGATATTAATATAATTTATATACATTATATTTGTATAAAATATTATATATATTATTGTAGTGTGAAATGGAATACACCATCCATGGAGACGGTAATCCGTACAAACACATGAATGCAATTTCCGATTAATTCTCATGTTGAAGAAAAGAATGAAAAAAACATATATAAGTTTAGTTATGTATATATGTCATTATTAATGTATATTTATTATATCATACATATCTTATATATTCATTCAAACTATCCTTAATACATTTTCTATAGTGTATGAACAAATCACATCACAGAGAGTGGGTAGTAGTCTGTACTTCCTCAAAAGAAATTATCGTATTATCACTGAATAAATTGTATAATTATATCTATTATAAAATAATTAAAGAAGAATAAATAAATATTATATATAACATATAACACATATAAACAATATTACCATCATAATGGTCACGAATAGAGGTGGAAAATTGGAATTGATCAATCATCGTTTAGTGATTCGGTTGACCGCCTACATGTAAACACAATGTTCGTTACCCATTATAGGGATGTGTGTGTAAGTGAAGGTCTAAATATGAATATAAAAAAATAATTTTATATTGAGTATACTGATGTTTTTATATTATCTAGTAATAATAAGGTTTTATGGAGTTAATAAAGAATATAATACAAAGGTTTTTGAGGGAGGGTGTTACCTATTAATTGGGTAACTCATTTTGGTTTGAGCTGAAAGGCTTCCTTGGATTGCTTTCTTCTAAAGGTTGGGTGTAAAGTAAGAAATAAGGAATTTTGGGAAACTATATTTTCATATTTTTTTGATCATAAACTGCCTTTTTGGTTTGAGGGATTGTAAGTGAAGGTTGTATTTTATAATGGAGGAGGGGTGGAATCTTATGTATTATTCTAACGAAAATAATCCCCACCCATGTTTTTTCATTCATGTGGTTAAATAATGGTTCAAGGTCAATAATAAGTTTTATAGGATCAAAATATTCCCATAAAATACATTTAAATTAAGTTTATTGGTGTTTTTGGGTCTTAAATTTAATTTTTAGTCCGTAGTTATGCTTAATTTATCCTTATTTATTGTAATAAATTTCTATTTACATCACTAATATTTTGGTCAAAAAATAATTTGACAATATTAGACAATATAAATTATTCTAATTAATATTATGGAATCCATTTTTTCAAATTCAAATCATATATGTGGTCTAAATTAATTTAAAGATAATCCTACATTCAGGTACATAATGCAGGTTCTTAAAGTAAAAACATCCAAAATTTTGCTTTGATTTTATAGTAAATTTTAAAATGAAGTTTATTTTAATGAAATTAATCTGATTTATTGATAAAAATATTATCAAAATAAAATTTTAAACAAAAATAAAATAAAATTTATTCATATAAATAAATTTAATGAATAAATAGTTTTGAATTAAATTCAGGTAATTTCACTATTCATCTGAAAATGATGTTTCTCTGAAAAAAAAACCCAAAAAATCTGTATGGTAATTTTATCCTTATAACTTCAAAATTGATTTTAATTTTATCAAATTAATTTTCTAAATATTTATGCAATTTTTATTATTATTTTTCATAGAAGTACATTAAAAGCGGTTTATTGGAGTAATCATTATTTTCAAACATAAAAGGACATTACCAAAAAAAATTGTCCTGACCTAATTTTTATGTTTCACTTCAAATGTTAAAATTTATTTGGATATATTAAATCTACATAAGTTCCAAAAAATGTATTTAAACGTATTTATCCTTTAAAAGGTGGTAAAAGTATAATAAGAAAAATATTGGTTTGTTAAATTGGTTTTATTCTTATCTTATGCTTATAAAATAAATTGGATAAATATAAAAAATATTTACTTGGATATATAAAACATATAGTACATTAAAGTTTATTACTAATTGTACTTAATTAAATTTATTAGGACTAAAACAACCTTATGATCCCAATAATGGTAATCTATAAAGATACTCACTTTATATTCAAATTGATTGTTAGATTTATTTCTAAATAATTAATTCATATTATATTTTTTGAAAACCATTTAATTACATAAATAAGTTAATAATATTTATAAAGGATAATTTAACTAGATGTTTATATGTTATTATGTTTTATAATTATATTTTAATAATATATTATTATTCGCTAAATCTTGGTCAAGCGGGTTATGCAGGCCATCGTGGGACGTCAGTAATCATACCTCAGTGTTCTATATAGTGGAAGATAAACATTGTATTGTGTGTAGTGAATAATTAAAATCTAATTTTTTTATAATTACTCCCAATCAGAGTGATTTAATATATATAAAATAACTATTTCTAGTTCCTGGAGAAATGAAAAATTTCAAAAAGAATAAATTAATTGCAAAAAAACTATTCTCAAAATATCGGGGTGTTACATTCTACCCCCATTAAAATGAATTTTTCCATTTAAATTATACTAGTTTATTAAATACTTAATATATAGGATTTCATTCCATATAAACCCACATTATTAAAATGATCGGTAAAACATCATTTCAAAAGTGAATGTTGGAATCATAAATGTTTCCCAATGTAACTATTGACTAGGTCTTTATATAGGTTCAAATATGTTTGGGACTGAAGATTATTCATGGATGGAAATAGTAAATATTTATAGTAAATGATTTAGGACATCAATCAAAAACATGTGAATGATAAATGAAATGTTTGAAACGAAAAATTCATAAATCAGTGATCATTTTTAAGGCCATCAGTTCAATAAAATTTAATGAATTATGAAAAAAACATTATCACTTTCAGACAATTGAGTAATTCTTGATATATTTCTATAAACATGATTTAATAATTTGGTTTTTCATTGATCAATTAATAATACATAAATTACCTCAATGTATGAATGTCTATAAATTAACTTTGATACAATTTTAACAAATCTAATGGCCCATAAAAGATTGAAAATTATACCTCCATGTATCTTCAAATTTCAATAAGCCTTAAACTAAAAACATAAAAGTTACACAGATGATTCATCATTAATATTTATTCATAAAAAATAATTATATGTTAAACAGGACATCATGTAGGCCAGTTGTATGCAGGATTCCCTTATCATCCTTCGGTCATGGGTTCGAGACCCGTGGCCTTTCCAGATTTTATTGGTTGTTACTCAACATATATGGTGTCCTTTTATAAAACAACACATATATAATTTAAAAAACAAATATGATAGAAATAAATGAAATAGGTTTATTCCAAAAATATCCGTTTAACTAATGTTTTCTATAAAACCTTAATACCTAATTACTTCGTCCAGATAATAACTTAAACATTTCATTTATGGTAATCCTTATAACACTTATAAAATATTTAAATCCAAATCACTATAATGAAATCATTGTAATCAACATAACATCAATCCCTCGTATATCACAAAATAGATCTTCATTTTCATAGACCAAACATTTGAATACCCTCATCGTATCTACTCCTGAAACATCGTAACAACATGAATTACCATAAAAACTTTTTTTAAAAAATCATACTTCCTTATTCCAACGTTTAGCAGATATAATCCACAAATAAAATAAGTTTTAAACTATGAAGAATACATTTTCAACATATCATTTATCATTTATGAGGAAATCAATACCCTCTAATTTCTTATCCATATCCCATATGTCGTAATCCAAACCACATTATCATAACATAAAAACATTTTAATAGTTATCTTCCCTCTGTAAAAATATCACAATTCATTATATCACTTCACCAATCCACTAGGAATATTCAACATAAACTTATAGATAATTAGTGAAAAACATAAGTAGAAAATTCCATGTATACTGCTTCATTCATACTACATAATATTAGAATCATAAATACATTTTTAATTCCACTTAATACATATTCCATTAACAAGGATACATCCTCCTATTACACAATAACTCATTCCTTTTACATTTCATATGTAGTATCCTTATCGTCAATAATGTAACCATTACTCACACCACTATGTTGGTTTCCTTCAGGATATTTCATCTTGGGAAATTAAGTTTCATAATTACCATTTACTCTAGACCTAAAACATTTAACCATCAATGATAACTTAGGAAGGAAAAAATTCACATCCATTTCATTAATCGAACTCTTTATTTTCCCATTTGGTAAATTTCTTGGTGCCCTTATTTTTCCATAGTCAAAACACCTTATTATTCTTGTATGATATTCACTTATGTGATTGTTTCAACATTCAAGACATAAGGGAAACAAAATAATCTCTCCTCTATAGTCTAAATTATGCAAAATCTCAATGAATTCCTTCTATCTCTTCCTTGGTGAGTTGGAGAGTTGGTTAAGGTAAACATTTTTTATCATGTTACATGAATCATTGTTAGGCATGATCACAGTATATTGTACTATACTAGTCATCACAGTCTACTTCTCGTCAAACAATTATCCATCACATTCAACATTAATCCAATTCCTTCCAATTCCAACCATTAAATAAAACTAGAAACATAACATGAGCATTAATTATCATAGTTGAAAACCATGTGGTAAAAAAAATATTTACATATGAGATGTCTAAATCATTAAACCCTCCTTAATATATCAATCCATAGGTTCTTCCTAGGTTATTCATAACCAACATATATCTAAATCCATCATTATGGTTCTTGTAGAGTTTTTGAATTCTCAAAGCATATCCCCTGAGAGTGTCAAAAAAGGTGTCCAGTAAGTCCCGTTGTTGTGTACTATATTACCCTGAGTTAGGCCAAGAACATCTTGTCACATTTATTGTTCCTATGAATATTTTTTCCACATCCACATCCACATGTACTGTGTAGACAAGGATATATTTCTATGAAAAAACTCACTTTATCCATTACCAAAATTTTAATAAATTATCCATGATTTTAACCCATCCATATACATATCCATAGAGAAATCCCTAGACATATCCTCGAAAATATACCTAGGTGTATCACTAGAAATTTCACATCCTAATTTCCAAAGGTTAACTAACCATTTTCTCCTATAACTACTATAACGACCATGGTCTTGACAAAAATTAACATCGCATCACTTTAGAGAAATAAATATGCATTATAAAAATAGGTTCTCAAGGACTATAATTGTTCTAGTACTTTTGAAAATATGGAAACATAAACATTCATACATATGTGAGATACATTATCTCACAGTAGGTTCATCTTGACTAGAACCCTTCTTAGAAACATCAAACATAATACATACTTTTATAACATGGGGAAAGAAACACAAAAAGGGGCGATCTAAAATGTTCAGTAAGGGTAATCAAGGGAGACATGTATGCATAAACATGGGAATAGGGGTTATGAGAATGTTATCATGAAAATAAAAGATCATACCCTGTATACCAAATATCATATACATTAATCGTGGCATAAGTAATGGAAGTTCATTAGACATTAATCATAAATAAGTAAATGACCTAAGACATAAAAGAATAACATAGGAGTATGATATAAAATTATTTCAAACAAATAATCATGTAAGAACCCGGTTTTTTCTGTGAAAGACTTTGGAATATTCTTGATAATATTCCAGAGCAGCGCCTTCAGACGGCGTGCGATTCCGAGCCCCAGAGTGGCCGGAATTAAATTTTCAGTGTGTTCACTCTGGAAACACTAAATAAATGAGATCACTCCTAAACGGAGTTCCAGATTAGGGATCCGAGTGTACGGATGGGTCCGGAATGGGGTGTTTACCCTAGGAACAACATAAAACTTGCCGGCGTGGGGCATTTGGACCCCTCGCCTGCTTCTGGAACATTAAACAGATTAATTAATTAATTAATTAATTCGTTTAATGGAGAAATTCTAGTATCTCCTAAACGGTGGCTCGGATTGGAAAACCGAGGGCACCGTTGAGTTCGGAGCGTGCCGTTTACCATAGGAGGGGTATAAGTTTCGCGGGCGTGGGACGTTTGTGAAAAATGGTCCCATGGGCATTTTCGTAATTTGGCGGCCTCGGGTGCTAAGTTTAATAACTTTTGAACGGGGTCTCGGAATAAAATTAAGAGAATGACATTGTTCTCGGAGCGTCGTGTTTGCCCCAGGGACGCCCTCCTTTTTATCTGCTTCGAGAGCGGGGTCGGGGCGTGCCGGGCGGGGGTGTTTAAGGGTTATTACTTAAACGCACCCCCCCCCTTCTTCCTCTTCTTCTTCTTCCTCACAACCTCTCCCCTCCCTTCTTCCTCACCGGCGAGCTCTAGCGAGGCGAGCTCCGGAGAGCCAACTCCGGCGAGGCAACGACGCGGGGCGGATCACGCGGGAAGCGACGGGCGAAGCCCAACGAGGTGGGTGAATTGGAGTTTTCTTCCCCTTCCCTGTTTTAATCCTCATTTATGCTCAATCGCACCAATGGATCGTCGAACAAAGCTCGTTGATGCGTAGATCCCGCCCCGAGGTTTCTGGAAAGCTATCCGGATCAAAAATTCGACCACCAGATCGTTTCCGGTGGTCCTTGGAATTTTTCCGGCCATGAGGCCGGTTTCCGGCGAGGGCCGAAGGCGGCAGACGGCAGCGGCGCAGGGCGGAGCGTGGCGCAGCAGGGCGGATGGTCGGGTGCTTCGAAGGCGGAGGCGGCGGCGCTTGCCGGGAGGCGGCGGCAGTCTTCGGCGGCGGCTGCTGGGAGCCGGCCGAGGCGCCGGCCGTGGGCGCCTGCAGGCAGAGGAGACAGGGGCCGCGAAGCGCGCGGCCCCGTGCGTTGACCGTGACCCGCGTCTTGCGGGTCGCTGTGGGGAGTCAACCGCCCGCAAGGCGACCGGTCGGCTGGAGCAAGCCGCGGCCAAGCTGGCCGCGGCGGGGTGAACCGGACCCGCGGCTAAGCCGCGGGCCGGCTGTGCGGACCGGGCCGGCCGGTGCGGGCCAGGCCAAAAAAGGCGGACTGGCCGGTCCGGGCCGGTCCGGGTCGGTCCGGCCCAAGGGGCTTCGGCCCTCCGACTTCGGATGCCCATATTTCAGGCTAATGGGCGTCCGTTTTTCGCGCCGTCTGCTGAAGCGCGGAGCTTGCGTCAAGACGGACTTTTTGAGATGGTTTGGGGAATTTTTAATTCCCGAAACGAGGGGCCGCTGAGGCGCGACGCGTCCTTAAGTGGACGATCGTTTTCCCGGGATTCTTGTTTTGGACGTCACGGACGCGTCCGACATCCGTTTTGAGCACCGTCAGCGGCGTTGTGACCCTGGCACTGAGGCGGAGGTTTACAGTGTGGTTCCAGGCATTGAGGCTGGAGTTGAGGCGCAGGTCCCATGGGCCGACTTTTGAGCTGCATGCAGCTAGTAGCGACTTTTTCACCGGGCGTCCGTTCGGGGCGTGCGAGCAGTCATTTCTAGGTGTTCTTCCGAGGGGATTGCAGTGGTGCAATCCGCCCGCCCTAATTTGGCACGATGGTGCGGGGCCCACGAGGGTCATTTCGGGAGTTGACGGTAATTTCCAGTTTTATCACCGACCGACCGTTTTGGATGAATGAGTAGTCCATCTTGTGTGCTTTTTCGAGAGGATTGCAATGGTGCAATCCGTTCGTGGAGTTTCAGAATCTGGATGCAGGTCCCACATGGCACCGCTCGTGTGCGGTGCGCCGCAACACATCTTTTTCTCCAGATACACGTTCTACTCAAGAGAGTAGTGCTTTCGACGTGTTTTCTGAGAGCATTGCGATGGCGCAGTCCGCCCAACCCCTATCGGAGATGTGCTGTGGGTCCCACCCGAACGGGCTACGGTGAATAGTACCTGTTTCACCGGGTGGCAGTTTTGGGTGATTGAGTAGTCAATCTCGCGTGTTTTTCCGCAATGATCACAACGGTGTTATCCATTTGGCTGTACGGTGCCTCTTGCGCGATCTTGAGAAATGTGGAAGCACGGAAGGTGCTCTCGTGGTGGTTCGCCCTACTTTTCTTGTAGCGGACCTTTGGAGAGTGATCGCGTGCACTCCCGTGTGAGTTATGTAAATTCTTGAAGTGACGTGGTTGGTCGTTCCTGGGCCTTTGAGGTGGAGTGGTTACGTTACACCATCGCGTTGACGTTGGGTGCTGCGTGCACGATAGCCTATGGGCTGGAACGAGGTATACTCTGGGAGTATACGGAAGCGCTTGGAGGTACATGTGGTTTGTACCTGAGATGTTTGTGCACTCAGTTGGGGTTGACTTGGGGTCACACGTCGTGTGGGCCCCATGTGCGTTTCTGGTTTTGCTTGGCGTACATGGACCTCTCGCGGCGTAGAGGGTCCCTTTGTGCTCTTTTTTTTGCTAGCAGGGTGGAGTTTATTTCCCCTATCTTTGTGCATTGGTTTGACAAGTAGGGTTGAGTGGTCTCCCTCTGGTTTCATCCTTGATGGATTGGCCGGTAGCGGTGCTAGCCACCCAGTGCTGGGGCAGACAATGCACCTCTTTTGGGAGAGCTATTCTGGAGTTGGGTGGTTGCGCGACACCCACTCCATGTTCGGTTGGACAGTGTCGTACCCTCCAGTGGATGTGGCCAGAGCAGTTATGAGTTTTACCCTCCAGCGGGGCTGGGCAATGGGTTACTCATCGGATTCTAGGGTCTACCCTCTGGCAGAAACTGGGCAGTGGGTCACCTGACACTTCTAGGGTCTACCCTCCGGCATAGACTGGGCAGTGGATCACATGACACTTTTAGGGTCTACCCTCCAGCAGAGACTGGGCAGTGGGTCACCCGACGACCTCTTAGGGCCTACCCTTCAGCAGGACTGGGCAGTGGGTCGCCCGTCGTCTAGTTCCAGGTCTACCCTCCAGCAAGGCTGGGCAATGGGTCGCCTGCCGACTTATTCCAGGTCTACCCTCCAGCGGGGCTGGGCAGTGGGTCGCCTGATGATGTATTAGGGTTTAACCTTTAGCAGGGCTGGGCAGTGGGTCACCCTATATCTGAATATGGTTCACCCTCCAGCGGGGCTGGGTAGTGGGTCGCCTGATGATGTATTAGGGTTTACCCTCCAGCAGGGCTGGGCAGTGGGTCACCTGACATTTGGTTATGAATTACCCTCCGGCGGGGCTGGGTAGTGGGACACCTGTTAGCATTCCAGACTCAGTCCTTTCTACCAGGCTAGTCTGTGGCTTTTCCTTAGTGTTTACCGGAGCGGGACCCTTGGATGTACGGGTTGGTGATGGAACGGCTTTGGCTTTGAGGAGACCTCTCGACTGCAGGGCAGTGATGAGGTGTGGTTTGACTTTCCCTAGAACTCTCATGTTCGAGGGGCGCTTTCCCCACTGAGACGCATCCTTGTGACGTGATCTAAAACCGTGCGGGCGAGTCAGTGTCGGCCAAAGCGGATATTATCGAAGTGCGGTGATTTAGCCCCTTGGCTTGTGGTTCGGGGAAGACATGCGGGGTGCTGGGCATCGATGGAGTTTCTTCTAGGACTGTTGGAGACACCTTTCTTGGGCTGAGCTATGGGATAGAGATCCCCTTACGAGTTTGTTCCGGCTTCTTAGTAGAGCATAAGGATATGTATATACCTTGTTTCTGGGACCCACTTCTTGGGTTTGGTTACTCTCCGTCCAGGGGAGGCGAAGACGCGCGGGGTATGCCACGTGCTTTCCGTGTCTAGCTTCTCGTGGTTGGACGAGTCTACTCTCCTTCTATAGGCAGGGAAGAATCGACGGGAAGTTCATCTTCTCACCGTTTCCAGCTCCTTGTGCCTGGACGAGTCTACTTCCTTTCTATTGTTGGGTTGAGGCGGACTCTTACTGCACATTCAGTTGCACTCCTCTACTTTTCTGTTCGCTCTACCGCTCACCCTTCGGTACCTCCTTTGTTGCTCCCTTGAGCCTTCGGGTTATCCTACTGAGTATTTTTATACTCACCCCTGCTTGGGCTTTGCCCGCACTTGGTGTGCCCTTGCAGGCGACGGACAGGTGGAGTGTGACTTCGGTGGAGCGTAGGAGCTTGGGAGCTTGGACCGCGTGCGGTGGTCGTGGTCGGGTTCCGGGTGGAAGACCCGTCAGCTTTTCCTTTTTGTTTACCTGTTGTCGGGTTGTGGCACCTTTTCGGTTGGGCGCGTGTTTTTCCCCTTTCCTTTTCAGCTTGTACTTGTAGAGGTCGATGCACTTTGTGGTACTTATATAGTAGTTTCCCTTTATTTTTACTCTTCTTGTCTCTTCTTTTACTCTGCACTTTTGCATTGAGTTTGCTGTGTGTGTGTGTACAGGTGCTTAGGCAAAGGCCTCCCCGAGTTATTATGCCTTCAGCGCTGGTCGCCAGCCCCTGGCCTATGGAAGCGGGCTTGGGGTAGTTGCGGCTCGAGCCCGGGTAGGGTCGGGTCGTGACAAAGTGGTATCAAAGGTGGTTCGTTCCTTGGGACGTTGTGCGGACGTCCCTAAAAGAGGAATTGGTTGGGATATAGGGCAACAGTGTTAACGTGTCTTGAGAGCGGCTCTCGGGCCAGGGAGTCCAGTGATGGTGCGGCGGCCGACATATCCATTCACTAGGACCTTGATAACTCGCTTGTCGACTCGGCATGCTGAGACACTTGTTGGTGGGAAAATTGTTTTTCATCACATAGGATTGAGTATTTGACCTTTCTTCTTGAGTCAGCTCCCCATCTTTGTTGTTGTATTGGTATATACATATATGCTCATCTGACCGCGGAACTCCTTGATAATATTCAGGATGTCTCCGCGATGACAGCGAGCTAGGATACCAGCTTTGGTTCGTGACAACGACCCTATGAGCTACGAGGCCACAGTCCAGGACCCATCATGTGAGCCCTTTCTCCGGGTGGACTGGTGGCAGCACCCCCACCTGTTGAGCAGCAGACAGTTTCAGAAAAGTAGGCTGAGCGTGAACGCAGGTTGAGCACGCTCGCTGAGTTTCAGCGGTAGAGACCGCTGAGGTTCAGTGGTGAGCCAGACCCTCAGGCAGCAGAGGGTTGGCTAGAGGCAGTGGTTAGCCTTTTCAGGATTGTGCAGACACCGACAGATCAGAGAGTGGATTTGGTAGCCACCCCTTTTCGTGGAGCAGCTTGGCGTTGGTGGAGTCTGGTGACTCAGTTCTTGACGAGTCGTCGTTTTTGTTGGATGACTTTCAGTTGTTGCTCCGTGAGGAGTTTTTCCCCTCCTTCTTGCACTCCATTCGGAGTCAGGAGCTCCTATAGTTTCACCAGGAAGGGATGACGGTGGCCGAGTACGCGACTATTTTTGCAGACCGTGCACGCTTTAACCCGTACTTGGTCCGTGACGATAACCTCCGAGCGCGGAATTTTGAGCAGGGTCTCCGCTGAGAGATTTCTGCTGTCAGAGTACCCTTGGGAATTTCCACATATGCTGGGGTTCTAGAGCAGGCGCTGGTGACAGAGGGCTTCCCATCATGTTTTGCGGTTGGTAGTGGCAGTGGGCACGACGGATCCGTGACGTCTGTCGTAGCTAGCAGGCGCTGGAGGAAAGAGCCTCGATGTAGGTGGCCTTCCCACTGCCGGTTTCGGAGATGTGGTCGTATACCACTGTGGTGAAAAGGTGTAGGGCCTCAGCCGAGGATTACCTTCTGTGAGTGGATCTCGGGCCGTGGTCGTACACCACAGTGGTGCCGGAGGGCAACAGGGCGGCCCAGAGAGTGCCGGTTCTATGCTTGTGACAGGCGAGGTCACATGGCACGAGACTTCCCGACCCGAGTTGCTGAGAGCTTCGGGAAGGCAGTAGGCACACCACCACGGCAGAGGCAGCGCCGTGATCGGAGTAGTACCCAGAGAGGTGGTGCTAGCAGAGGAGCGGGAGGACCTGGTAGTGGGGGAAGACTTTACGAGATCTCCCCATCACCACTAGGCGGTCCACGTCAGGCTCTAAGAGCTGACGGTTGGGACCGCAGGTAGCCGCAAGCTTTGAATGTCTACGATACTGCAGAGCATGGGGTGGTGAGAGGAACCCCTTGTGACTCTTTTACTTTTTGCAGTAGAATTTTTAGGCTCTTCATGTGAAGGGCTTTTCTCCCTGCTCCTTGTTTGAGGTGTTACCAGGATGATGCAGGGCGTCGGGTGTAACCCTGTGTTGGTGAGGAAAAAGGCGTGAGACCTTTTCCTTTAGTCGATGGTGTTGACTCCTTCGCCTTTTGAGCGTGTAAGAGATCATCGACTGTGGAATCTTGCGTGACCAGATATCCTTGGGTGTTTCACCATATGGATATTCTAAAGGAGGGAATCACCGGGCCTTGTTCCAGGTGCGGGCGGTGATTCCAGTCGCAGCATGCGACGTAGAGGTTTGACTGGGGAGATGAGCTACCCCTGAGGGCCTTCGGGTCGTTTGAGACCGTGCGAAGGGATGGCGAGGTACCCTACCGCCTTGCCCTAAACCCAAAGTCTGGAGTGGGTGCACGACATCGTCAAGGGATGACCTAGCGTGAACAGATCAATCCTTTGGTCTGTGTGCGTGGCACAAAGCTGTGCGTGGGTTCTTCTGGTTATGGGAAATCCAGGTGTGGGCTTATTACCCTGTGTTGCTCCCTAGTTTTGCTTTTCGAGGACGAAAATCTTGAAGGAGGGAATGATGTAAGAACCTGGTTTTTTCTGTGAAAGACTTTGGAATATTCTTGATAATATTCCAGAGCAGCGCATTTAGACGGCGTGCGATTCCAAGCCCCGGAGTGGCCGGAATTAAATTTTCAGTGCGTTCACACTCGAAACGCTAAATAAATGAGATAACTTTAAAACACAGTTCTAGATCCAGGATCCGAGTGTACAGATGGGTCCGTAATGGGGTGTTTACCCTAGAAACGACATAAAACTTGTCGGCACAGGGCGTTTGGACCCTTCGCCCGCTTCTGGAACATTAAACGGATTAATTAATTAATTAATTAATTCGTTTAATGGAGAAATGCTAGTATCTCCTAAACAGTGGCTCGGATTGGAAAACCGAGGGCACCGTTGAGTTCGGAGCGTGCTGTTTACCCTAAGAGGGGTATAAGATTCATGGGCGCGGGTCGTTTGCGAAAAATGGTCCCAGGGGCGTTTTCATAATTTGGTGGCCTCGGGCGCTATGTTTAATAACTTTTGAACGGGGTCTTGGAATAAAATTTTGAGGCCGCCGTTGTGCTCGTAGCGCTGTGTTTACCCCAGGGATGCCCTCATTTTTGTTTGCTTCGAGAGCGGGGTTGGGGGCGTGCCGGGCGGCGGTGTTTAAGTGTTATTACTTAAACGCACCCCCCCCCCCTTATTCCTCTTCTTCTTCTTCCTCACAACCTCTCCCCTCCCTTCTTCCACACCGGCGAGCCCCGGCGAGGCGAGCTCCGGCGAGACAACTCCGGCGAGGCAACGGCGCGGGGCGGATCACGCGGGAAGCGACGTGCGAAGCCCAACGAGGTAGGCGAATTTGAGTTTTCCTCCCCTTCCCCGTTTTAATCCACATTTATGCTCAATCTCACCAATGGATCGTCGAACAAAGCTCGTAGATGCGTAGATCCTGTCCCGAGGTTTCCATAAAGCTATCCGGATAAAAAATTCGACCACCGGATCGTTTCCGGTGGTCCTTGAAATTTTTCAGGTCGTGAGGCCGGTTTCCGGTGAGGGCCGAAGGCTGCAGAAGGCGGCGGCGCGGGGCGGAGCGCGGCGCAGCAGGGCGGTCGGTCGGGGGCTTCGAAGGCGGTGGCGGTGGCGCCTACCGGGAGGCGGTGGCAGCCTTCGGCGGTAGCTGCCGGGAGGCGGCCTCGGCGCCGGCCGTGGGTGCCGGCAGGCAGAAGAGACGGGGGCCGCGAAGCGCGCGGCCCGGTGCGTCGACTGCGACCCGCGTCTTGCGGGTCGCTGTGGGGAGTCAACCGGCCGCAAGGCGGACGGTCGGCTGGAGCAAGCCGCAGCCAAGCTGGTCGCGGCGGGGTGAACCGGACCCGCGGCTAAGCCCCGGGCCGGCCCAAACTGGGCGGACCGGCCGGTCCGGGCTGGTCCGACCCAAGGGGCTTCGGCCCTCCGACTTCGGACGCCCGTATTTCGGGCTACGGGCATCCGTTTTGCGCGCCGTCTGTGGCAGCGCGGAGTTTGCGTCAAGACGGAGTTTTTGAGATGGTTTCGGGAATTTTTAATTCCCGAAATGAGGGGAGGCTGAGGCGCGACGCGTCCTTAAGTGGACGAGCGTTTTCCCGGGATTCTTGTTTTGGACGGCACGAACGCGTCCGACATCCGTTTTGAGCGCCGTCAGCGGCGTTGTTACCCTGGAACTGAGGCAGAGGTTTACAGTGCGGTTCCAGGCGTTGAGGCTGGAGTTGAGGCGCGGGTCCCACGGGCCGACTTTTGAGCTACGTGTAGCTAGTAGCGACTTTTTCACCGGGCGTCCGTTCGGGGCGTTCGAGCAGTCGTTTCTAGGTGTTTTCCCGAGGGGATTGCAGTGGTGCAATCCGCCTGCCCTAATTCGGCACAATGGTGTGGGGCCCACGAGGGCCATTTCGGGAGATGACGGTGATTTCCAGTTTTATCACCGAGCGACCGTTTTGGACGAATGAGTAGTCCATCTTGTGTAATTTTTTGAGAGGATCACAACGGTACGATCCGTTCGTGGAGTTTCGGGACCGGGATGCAGGTCCCACGTGGCACTGCTTGTGTGCGGTGCGCCGCACCACATCTTTTTCTCCAGATACCTGTTCTACTCAAGGTAGTAGTGCTTTAGACGTGTTTTCCGAGAGCATTGCGATGGCGCAGTCCGCCCGACCTCTTTCGGAGATGTGGTGTGGGTCCCACCCGACCGGGCTATAGTGAATAGTACCTTTTTCACCGGGTGGCCGTTTTGGGTGATTGAGTAGTGAATCTCGCGTGTTTTTTCGCAAGGATCACAACGGTGTGATCCGTTTGGCTGTACGGAGCTTCTTGCGCGATCTTGAGAAATGTGGAAGCACGGAAGGTGCTCTAGTGGTGGTTCTCCCTACTTTGCTTGTAGCGGACCTTTGGCGAGTGATCGTGTGCACTCCCATGTGGGTGATGTAAATTCTTGAGGTGACGCGGTTGGCCGTGCCTGGGCCTTTGAGGTGGAGTTGTTACGTCTTGCCTTCGCGTTGACGTTGGGTGCTGGGTGCACGATAGCCTATGGGCTGGAACGAGGTATACTCTGGGAGTATACGGAAGCGCTTGGAGGTACATGTGGTTTATACCTGAGACGTTTGTGCGCTCAGTTGGGGTTGACTTGGGGCCACACGTCGTTTGGGCGCCACGTGCGTGTCGTGTTCTGCTTGGCGTACTTGGACCTCTCGCGGCGTAAAGGGTCCCTTTGTGCTCTTTTGTTTGGCTAGAAGGGTGGAGTTTATTTCCCCTGTCTTTGTGCGTTGGTTTGACCAACAGGTTTGAGTGGTATCCCCCAGGTTTCTTCCTTTATGGATTGGCCGGTAGCGGTGCTAGCCACCCAGTGCTGGGGCAGACGCTGCACCTCTTTTGGGAGAGCTGTTCTGGAGTTGGGTGGTTGCGCGACACCCACTCCGTGTTCGGTCGGCCAGTGTTGTACCCTCCAGTGGATGTGGCCAGAGCAGTTATGAGTATTACCCTCCAACGGGGCTGAGAAGTGGGTTACTCATCGGATTCTAGGGTCTACCCTCTGGTAGAGACTAGGTAGTGGGTCACCCGACACTTCTAGGGTCTACCCTCCGGCAGAGACTGGGCAGTGGGTCAATCGACACTTTTATGGTCTACCCTCTAGCAGAGACTGGGAAGTGGGTCTCCTGATGCACTTAGGGTCTACCCTCCAGCAGAGACTAGGCAGTGGGTCACCTGATGACCTCTTAGGGCCTACTCTCTAGCAGGGCTGGGCAGTGGGTCGCCCGTCATCTAGTTCCTGGTCTACCCTCCAGCAAGGCTGGGCAGTGGGTCACCTGTCGACTTATTCCAGGTCTACCCTCCAGCAGGGCTGGGCAGTGGGTCGCCTGATGATGTATTAGGGTTTACCCTCCAGCAGGGCTGGGTAGTGGGTCACCCTATATCTGAATATGGTTTACCCTCCAGTGGGGCTGGGTAGTGGGTCGCCTGACGATGTATTAGGGTTTACCCTCCAACAGGGCTGGGTAGTGGGTCACCCGACATTTGGTTATGAATTACCCTCCAGCGGGGCTGGGTAGTGGGACAGCTGTTAGCATTCCAGACATAGTGCTTTCTACCAGGCTAGTCTGTGGATTTTCCACAGTGTTTACTGGAGCGGGTCCCTTGGTTGTATGGGTCAGTGATGGAACAACTTTGGCTTTGAGGAGACCTCTCGACTGCAGGGCAGTGATGAGGTGTGGTTTGACTTTCCCTAGAACTCTCAAGTTCGAGGGGCGCTTTCCCCACCGAGACGCATCCTTGTGATGCGATCTAAAACTGTGCGAGTGAGTCAGTGCCACCCAAAGCGGATAGTATCGAAGTGCGGTGATTGAGCCCCTTGGCTTGCGGTTTGGGGTAGACATGGTGGATGCTGGGCATTGATGGAGTTTCTTCTGGGACTTTTGGTGACACCTTTCTTGGGCTGAGCTACGGGATAGAGATCCCCTTACGAGTTTGTTCGGGATTCCTGGCAGAGCATAAGGATATGTATATACCTTGTTTCTGGGAACCACTTCATGGGTTTGGTTACTCTCCTTCCAGGAGAGGCGAAGACGTGCGGGGTATTCCACGTGCTTTCCGTGTCTAGCTTCTCGTGGTTGGATGAGTCTACTCTCCTGCTATAGGCAGTGAAGACTAGACGGGATGTTCATCTTCTCACCATTTCCAGCTCCTTGTTCCTGGACGAGTCTACTTCCTTTCTTTTGTTGGGTTGTGCTGGACTCTTACTGCACTTTCAGTTGTACTCCTCTACTTTTCTATTCGCTCTACTGCTCACCCTTCGGTACCTCCTTTGTTGCTCCCTCAAGCCTTCGGGTTTCCTACTGAGAATTTTTATACTCACCCCTTTTTGGGCTTTTCCTGCACTTGGTGTGCCCTTGCAGATGACGAACAGGTGGAGCGTGACTTCGATGGAGCGTAGGAGCTTGGGAGCTTGGACCGCGTGCGGTGGTCATGGTCGGGTTCCAGGTGGATGACCAGTTAGATTTTTCTTTTTGTTTACCTATTGCCGGGTTGTGGCACCTTTTAGGTTGGGCACGTGTTTTTCCCCTTTCCTTTTCAGCATGTACTTGTAGAGGTCGATGAACTTTATGGTACTTATATAGCAGTTGCCCTTTCTTTTTACTCTGCTTGTCTCTTCTTTTACTCTGCACTTTTTCATTGAGTTTGCTGTGTGTGTTTGTACAGGTGCTTAGGCAAAGGCCTCCCCGAGTTATTGTGCCTTCGGCGCTGGTCGCCAGCCCCTGGCCTATGGAGGCGGGCATGGGTTAGTTGCGGCTCAAGCCCGAGTTGGGTTGGGTCGTGACAAATCATATAATATTATTTACATAATATCCAAGGCATCACTTTCAGGACCATCTTAGTATACAATGTCCTTTACTAAAACTGGAAAACCCCCCTTCCATCTATGTAATACCTAACCAAGTGAACCCTCTTTCCAATGATGTATTACTGACCGAAATAAACGCTCATGTCAGCCCTGTAATACTAAACCGACTAAACCCTTATTCCATCCATTTATATCTCATGAGATATAAATATTTACCCAATGTATTGGATGGTGATATATGTAACACCCCTCACATAATGAAATCAAACATACATGTTCCACATGATCATTAAAAAATATCATATCATAACCCATGAATTGAAATGGGTGTCATAAACATGTAATCATATCATAACCTATGAAAAAATATAAAAGTTTCATAATCAATTCACTATAAACATAACCCACAAAAAGAATCATGTTCCAAAAGAGTATAAACCATAAATGAGAAACAAGTTTCATAAACACCATTCTATCAAAACCTAATCCATTTAGAGAAATAATATGAGTTTTGACAATGAAACATCACCCTATAAAGGCTTCGGTAACTCCAATAGATGTTATTTTATATGGTAAATAAGTTTGAAATATCTTCTAAAAACATTTCTTATGTAAAATATCCTTTTATCAATGAAAAATGGGATTTATAACATAAAAACATTTGAAACCCCTTTTTCATAGACAATACCTTGAAAACATATAAGGAAGACCTGAAATCATTTTAAAAACCTTTTTCATAGAAAACATATTAAATAATATTTAAAAAATTTAAAACTTTTTCCCTTGAAGACACTTTGAAAAAATTAAGAGAATTCTTAGAAATGTTTTAAAAAATATTTCATTGAAAATACATAGAAAAAATTTAAATGAATATTTAAATATATTTGAAAACTTATTTATTTAAAAACATTTAAATTTAGATATAAAATGTTTTAAAAATATTCTCTTTAAAAATAATTTGATGACTTGTAAATAAGGCTTGAAAACATATTGAAAAAAATACTTGAAACTTATAAAAGAAGTTTGAAATTTTATTGAATATGATTTCACATTAAAATTAATTTTATAAACATTTTCATAAATACTATACTTTTAAAAATTCAATGGAACCTTCATTTAATTAACAATGAGTAATTTCGTACATGTCGTATGTAGTTTAAAGTACATTCCTTTGGGACAATAAATATATTTGAAATGATCCAGAACCAGGAAATGATGAGAAGATTCCATTTGGGGATATTGTTAAAATATAAAAGGTGTAAAAATGTCTTTTGAAGGCTTTAGTAGAATAGTACAATATTCTTAGAACCCCTTTTAGAAAACATTGATTTTCGAATGAAGAGAGGGTAATGTCAGGATTTCTAAAAAACACTTTCTTAACTATGTTATGTACCAAGGTGTATAATTATGGAACTAATACATGAATATAGAATTAATAATAATGGGTAATAATATTCATGAATTTCTCGATAGATGGATCATAATATATCATCAAGGATGCATAATCATTAACAATCTCGAAAAGCAATAAAATTGTTTGAAACAAATCTCACCACTTGGTTAATTTAGATCATAATCTCCATATAAGAAGAAGAAATCACATGAAGCTTAGAATATCAGGAAAATAATTTGAGTCATTATTAAACTTTTAATGTTTATGTACATACACCTCAAAAAATAATTTAGTTGCATAACAAAACATGAGTCTCAAAAAGGAAACTTCAGAAAAAACTATTTTATATATTTGGTACTTTCAATACATAATCCTCATCATAGATGGATAATAAAATTAAAATTATACATAAAATAAATTTATTTATATGAAACATATAATAAAATAATTTCAAGTACATAGAAAAAAAGGGAGGAGTGACGAACATAGAATATATCTCACAGAAAAAAAAACTGAGATGAAATTCCCTTTACCTTATATCTTGACTCTTATCATACCCATTAGAACCACATGTATAATAAATATAAATGTGCTACACAAATTTTACATAACTATATTTTCATATCTTATACCATATATGGTTTTAATACGACCTTATATTACCGGCTTGTAAACCATTATCTGTTAAGGTTTCACTTTGGATTATATTCTCTTTGTTTTTTGCATGTGTCTTAATTTGTAATATCATTGGTCCTTATACATATATCATGATTTGATAATTTAAAAAATGATATATATATATATATATATAATTTAAATAAATAATTTTTTTATTATAATATTCTTTATATTATAGATGTCTGAAATGGAATACAACATTCATAGAGATGACAAACAGTACGTACGAATAAAACTTATTTCTGATTAATTTTCGTCATTATGGAAAAAAATAAAAATAACCATATATACATATATGTTCATGTAATTATTAATTTAGATTTATTATATCTTATATATCATATATATTCAGTAAATCAATCCATAATACATTCCATGTAGTGTATGAATGAATCACATCGCCTTGAGGGGGTGGTAGTCCGCACTTCATCGAAGGAAATTATCGTATTAAAATAAAATGAAAGTATAAATATGTGTGTTGTAAAATAATTTCAGAATCTTAAAAACATAATAAATATTATATATATGATATATAAAATAACTCCAACATAATTTCCGCCACGATAGGTGGTAAAGGAGAATTGAACAATCATTGTTTAGCAAGGTGGTAGTATGCCTATACGTATACATTATGTTCATTACCCATTAGATGGATGTGTGTGTAATTTCAATTATAAATATAAATATAAAAACATAATAGTATGTTAAGTATATTTTTTTATATAATAATAGAATAATAAGGTTTGATGGAGTGGATAATGAAAACAAAATAAAAGAGTTTGAGGGTGGGTGTTACCTCTTAATCGGGTAACTCATTTTAGTTTGAGCCAAAAAACATCATTGGAATGCTTTATACCAAAGGGATGCTTCAAATAATAAAGGAAGAAATTTGCGGACCTATTTGGGTATATTTATGCAGAACATAATGGGATTTATCGGTGTGAGGGAGTGGAAGTGAAGGGGTCCTTTTCTAATGAAGGAGGGGTGGAATCTTTTATATTATTCTAAAGGAAAGGATCCCCAACCATGTTTATTTATTCCAAGTGGCTAAATAATGTTTAATGGTAGATAAAATGTAGTAAAGTATCTAATTATGTCCATAAAGGACTTTATTAAATGTGTATAGGTTGGTTTAGGTCTTAAATTTATGGTTTCGTCTTTAGTTAAGATTAATTTAACATTAATCATTGGAATTAATTTTTAATTACTTCACTAATTTTTTTGGTCAAAAGATATGTTGAAATTTTTAGATATTATAAATTATTATGATTCCAAATATTTAATACATTTTTCAAATTCCATTAAAATGATTGGAAGAAAATAATTTAAAGAAAATACCGCAGTTAGGTCGACAATGCAGGTTTTTAAAGTAATAACATTCAAAAGTTTTCTATGATTTTTTTGATAAATTTTAAAATGAAATTGATTAAAATGACCTAAATTGAATTTATTGATAAAAATATTATCATAATAAACTATGAAACAAAATTAAAATATAATTTAACCATATAAAAAATTTCATGAAAAAGATGTTTTGAATTAATTTCGGTTATTTTTACTATTCACCCAAAAAATGAAGTTTCTCAAAAAACCCAAAAATTACCCCTAATATAATTTAGAAATTATATTCTCAAAATGATGTTTATTATATCAGATTTAATTTCTAAATGTTTCTAAAATTAATTTTCTTTATTTTTCATTAGATAACACTAAAAGAGGTTTATTCGAGAAAGCAAAATTTTTAAATATAAATGGACTTTACCAAAAATTTATCTGAACCAATTTTTTAGGATTCTATTCCAATTATAATGTTTATTTCGTTATATTAAATCTAAAAAAGTTCCAAAAAATTGGATTTAGAATTTTTTCCATTAAAAGGCATTAAAACTACATAACTGAAAATATTATGTTTTATGTGTTAAATTTATTTTATTCGTATCCTAAGATTATAAAATATATTTGATAAATATCAAAAATATTTACATTGATATATATAATATATATTAAATTAAACTTTATCAGTAATTATACATAATTAAATTTATTGGGATTAAAAAGAACATGTGAGCATAATAATGGTTTTCTGTAAAGATACACCATTTATATTCAATTTGATTCTTATATTGTGTGAAAATCAAATATTTACATAATTTACTTAATAATGTTAATAAATACTAATTTAATAGATATGTTATATAGTATTGTATTAAATAATAATATTTTAATAATGTATTATTATTTGCTAAACCTTGGTCATGTGTGTTATGCCAGCCATCGATGGATAATAGTAAGCTTACCTCAGTGTTGTATATAGAGGAACATACCTGTATTTTGAATATAGCGGATAATTAAATTAGAATTCTTTATAATTTAATCAAAACATAGTTATTTAATAAATATAAAATGACTATTTTCAGTGTTTCGTGAAATGAAAAATAAAAAACAGATTTAATTAATTCCAAAAATATTAATTCTCAAAATCTCAGGGTGTTACAATTATTCCATACTAGGTCACCTCACTGAAAATGACTTATTGGATCACACATCAATATATAAATTTCAGGTAAAATCTTTCTATGGGATAAAATTCAAAAGGAAAAATAAGTGATCATCGTGTATAAAAAATGAAACATTTGTTCAGGGAATAATTGTATGAATATGATACAGATTCGGAAGATGTGGATATAACATGAAAATGAGAAATTCATATGTATATCACTGAGGTTCATCAACATAGTGTTATATAACCTATTATAATGGTTATTCACTATGGTATCATAAAGATGGTATTTAAAAAGATTAATTTTTTGTTGAATCCATTAGAGATATTTCAGGGTTCACACTTCACCTATCTTAATTAATGTGTCCTATATTGATCATGTTTTTAATAAATAATTTCATTTATAACCTATACAGAAAAAAGAATGAGTTTCATATAAAATAATAGAGTTCATAATATATATAAATAAAAACAACTTATCATTGATTTCCTATAAGTTTTACATGAGGTTTAGTATATATAAATCCTAAAATTATAATGTATAATTACTTCTATATGAATAAACATGAATGTAAATTGGGTTAGGTATTCATAATATAAATGTATCTCTTGAATATTAAGGAATGATTTCAAAAACATAGTATGTATAAAAGTGTATTATAAAATATAATTATTGAGGGGGAATGGTAGTCTCTCATTAATTGGGATTAAAATAGATTTGAAATGAATTTTGATAAATACATGATCATGTAATCAAATAATAATAAAAAATCATTTTACAATGAATGTACCTGAAAAGGAAAAACGTTTTCAAGAACCCTTACATGAAAGGTTGATTCTAATGATTATGATGATTTTTCTAGAACCTTAAAAAAAATCCATAAATAGTATTTCTATAATGTAACTAAGGAGAAATTAATGCTCACTAGATTTTGAGTGAAGAGGTAGATGATAATGAGGGGATAATTATAGTAAATTGGGTGGACTTAAATACCAATCTAGAAACATTGGAAATGGACATCATGTTAATAGACAATAAAATTCCAATGGCCTTCCTAGGGGTTTACCATGTAATTTTTGAATGGAGTGTTGTTTTTAATATTTTAATACATTATCAACCTATCAATATTAATTTATAAAAATTTTCAGGTGTAAATGATTCCTTTATATAACAAATTTTTTTAATCCAATAAAATTTATTAATGGCATTTTAAAGATTCATTATAGGTTCGTAAAATCTATCCTACCAATTAAAGACGTTATATAAATGATTGATACTACTTTTTTCTGTAAATACATTATATTATTTCTTAAATATATTTATTAAAATAAGATGACTTAATACATACCATATATTTATTATGTATTTTACTTTTAACCCAAAACACTGATTGCCTAAAAAATATATGAAAAACTAAATTCTGTAATTTTGATGCTCAATTTTCAGAAATTGAAATTAATTAGCTTAAAATATTTTTTTATTGATTTGAAATTGAACATTTAAATTAATCATATTATATATTTATAAAAACTAGTTTTTTGACATATTAAACTTTTTACTCTAATTCCAGTTATGTGGGACAACATACCATTCATATTAAAATAATTATTTTATTATAAGAACATCTCAATGAAATAAATTTTATAATAAAATTAATAATTTTATGTTAATTTTATCATGATTTTTTTCAAAAAAAAAATTATTCAAAAATTATATTCCACAAATGCATTTTATTTTCCTATTAATTATTAATAATAATAATAATTGGATTTATTTTTCCAATATTTTACTTCTAATGAGAAAATTTACACCTTTATAATATTATTCTTCATATACATAACCCCTTATCACACTAGCATAATCCATAAGGGTTAGGGATTTGATTTTAGTACTCTCCCAGGGTGGTTTGAATAGATTTTATAAAGTGTTGATCTCTAATAAAATTAACTTATCACATATTCTATTCTTATATATAATACCTTTTTTAAAATTTTCCCATTCTTGGTAAATTGTGAACCCTAGTGATGTTACCACCCTATTATGTTATGATAAATTCTCTTAATAATGAAATATCCTACAACTTGAGGCAATCATTTCTCCCTTTAAATCAATTACCTCTCGTTATTATAGTTTTTACATACTAATTCATATAGTGCATTATTACCAACACTCATAAATCTTAATGGCCAAAATTCCCATCAATCTTGTTACCCAATGGTCATATAATAGTTAGATTATAAATGTAATATTTCTAATTACAAACAATATATATTATCCACCTACCTCTTTCTATACAATTCCCCCACTTCAATTAATAATTCTTAATAATTTTCTAGATAATTTTTATAATATTCATAACACTTCCATTTATTTTTACTACTTTTATAGAATAATTGATTATAGTGGAAGAATTTGATTCTAGGGAGTTTAAAATTGTATTTCACATAACCATTAGTGTTTATTTTACCCTAGTATTCTTAAATATGTTCAATAGTATTATTACCGGATGTGTAATGTTCGTATGAAATATAATTGTCATTCTATGTGAGTATATTATATGAAATAATAAAATAGTAATTGTGGGATATAGGTTGTATTATTAATAGCATATAACTTTTGGGTTGTTACATTCTCCACCACTTAAGAAATGTTATCAGTTAAAATTTGATTCACACCTCCAAATAATGGGGTATTTTTATCATCACATCTTTAGGATCATCAGTTACGTACTTAAACATTAGATTATTTTACAATCCCTTAACATGTTGGGTTTTATTCTTCATAAACACTTATTTAATTTTTTCCAAAATTTTTATAGGTTCTTCTTTTTTATGAAATCTTATATACCAATTCCCCACAATTTTTGTTTGGTATATGAATTATATAAGATATAAAATTTCCTAATACGTAAATATAGTAGTTTTTATATATATTGGACTGTTTTGGAGGCATCCCTAACTAAGAGGAAAAAAATATAACATGCTCTGCAATATCAAAATGGCATGTTATATTTTGGAATCAATTTAATCTTATTTCCAAATATCATTACTCCATTAAATGGTAATATTTTAAGGAATACAAGATCCCCAATATGATATTACAATTCCATCATAATTTCAACTTCATAACTCTTTTGGTGACTCCAATATTATTTGGCATGTTTTAGGACAGTTGTATCATCTATATAGAGAGTTTATAAGTGCATGTTCCCACTGGTTTTCCTTCTAAAATATCCTCCAATCATTTTGTATTTATAAATAATTTATTATATATTACTTCATAAGTATCCATTTGAATCCTTGAGTGAAAATGTTCTTATAGGATTTATCAACATGTGTATGATGTTGATCTCAAATCTTTTAAAAATAAATTAAAAAAGACCATAACATGTATTCCAATGACTGAATAGTCCAATTAAACTAATATTATAAAAGATGATGATAGATTTTTATTAGGTTTAATTATGTATTAAATGTCTTTTCAAGTTCAATAATAATAGTAAATTAAATATTAGGATATTGTTAGAATATATTGAAAATGATTCCACATGAAGTCTCACCATATCATGAATATACAGATGACAAATTTGATCAACGAAGTAATCCACATGTATATAAATAAAACAATCATTTATTGTAAATCTATGAAAGATTATACATATTATATTATTTCCCATGAATATCATAGGAGGTCCGGAAAATAATTCCATAGTGATGATGTCCCACGTATACATAGTTGTGGGTAATTGTTATTTTAATGTTTGTGTAGTTATATATATTCCGTCACTAATTGAAATACAAAAAATGATTCATTATGACCAAAAATATCACATTTTACATTATAATAACAATAATTATCTCCTATAACTCTATTCATTTATCATATTTTGTGACATGAAAAAATAAAAAAAATTAATAAATTGAAATGAAAATACATAGATGGAATGAGGAGGATACCAGATGAATTGAAACAAACAAATAAATTAGGGGTCTGAAGTAGTGAAGTATGAGAGAGTATACTCTATTATGATAAAACACACTAGACAATGTGAACCAACATTGGATAAGGAAATGAACTCATAATCATTTGTATACCTTGATGTGAGAAATTCAAACACCTTATTTCCAAATCACCAAGTGAGATGAAACATTATCTGGTTGTTGATGAGAGAATTTTACCTCTTGATATGATATTATATGGCCTAAGGGGGAATGTTATGGTCATTGAAAATAATATTGATAATCATGGAATCTATTTCAACCATTTTTAGTGTAATATCCATATAAATGATGAGAAATAGGCCTTGGATTAACACCTAATCAATTTCCTAATGGGTGTCCTCTCTCCATAATATATAATTAAAATAAGTGACCACGTATCTTCTTGGGTCCTAGATGATACCACACCAAAATGGGACCATGATACTTCAACTATCATTATTAAGCTTCAACCTACCATTGGATGGGTTGAAACGAATCCAAAAACCCTAGAAGATTATTCTTTTTCAAGTAGTTGGTTGGTTTTTTGTATGTTAGTATGTGTCTCAGTGAGGGACCATCTTCCTGTTATTTCATAAAAACTCATAGGTTAGAAACAAACCACCTTGTACCGGAAATAAGATCCACCCTCGAGTATGACATCCACTTGAGAAGATTTTTGTTTCTTACCTACAAAATATTTATGCTCCCATATTATAGAATAATGTATCTCACGCACAAATCTCGGTCATTTATACTCAACCCATTGAACATCCTCAAGATGATGTTGTCTCCTTGAAGAATCATTGAATAAAATATTGTGAACTGACCTAAAACAGTCAAAACTTTTCAATACCATTCATCCTTAATGAATTATAGGGATGTATACTCATAATAAAGATGGTGTCAATAAAGGAATTTATAAATAATATGCATCCCCGTTAGTTTCACCTCTTTTTTATTGGATATCATGTGGATCCATAAATACCAGGTGAGGAAATTAAAATTTTGTGTTAATTCTTTAAACAAGAGGAGTTATAACCAATTATACCGAACATGGGAATCAAAGAGAATATATATATAGGCCATCACTGAAAATGAATGAGAAGATGAACCCCTAAAAGGGAACATATCCTCCTTGAATAAATATTTAATGAGATAGAAAACATCTCTATGATCCTTTTTTATCACAATCTGGGTAATGTTATTAAAATCAGTAGAATATTTGAATATGAGATCTAGGGTAGGGTATCCAAGAAATCTGAGCATGTAACAAAGCCAATTTTTGTTACAGAAGATGATATAACCCCATCCAATTATCCAAAATGAATGGAATTGTATGAGTTGAATAAGGATTTAAATATTTTCTGAAATATTAGATTATTTTATTTTCATAATTCCTATATTTTTCACATCCATCTCCATGATGGTATTTTTCGACGATGTCCAAATTTCTATAACCACCCAAGCCAAAATTTCTTGAAAGAAATGTATTATTTCAATGATTCTTCTCATCCCAATACTAACTTCATATGTTAGTAGATCCATCATCTCCCAAAACTCCTAATGGTACCATCCCCCAATGTGTGAATCCTAAATTTATGAGGCCAATATTTTCTTAATATTCCTGATTGTATTCATTGGAATCGTGATAAAAAAAAGTATGTGGCTAGGGATATAGGTAATAAAACTATTTAAAATTTAATTTCTCCCTATGAATTAGTGAAACTGATTTTTCAATTTAATTATATGATGATAGATCATATCCACCACCATGTCCAGATTCATAATATAAATCCTCCAAACTATTATTCGGGAACCCATGTAGTCCATGGGAAAACTTCTTTTTTTTGAATTCATATACTAGCTTTGATAATATGAGCACACCTGCCTGAGAATCACCTATAAATATAAAGACTAATTTTATGATGATTTATGAGGTTTCTATTCAACATATTTTACACATTAATGATTTTTTAATACGTAATATGGTATTTGATATTCTATTGAGAAAAAGGTCCATCTCTTCTACAAACCTGAGATTGGAAAAACTATGTAAAATTGATCTGTAATAAAAATCATGATGACCCCTAGTTTCATGTGGGATTTACTTCTTCTAAAAATGGAATGTTGTTTCAAAATAAATAAAAAAGGATGACGAAAAAAACATTTTTTATGCCAATATATATATTTTAATAAACTGTGTCCCCTTCCCAAGAAATAGATTGAAAACTGTAGTGATCTAAAATTCCTAAACAGTATATCAATACCACTAAGTAAAATGGCCATTAAATTAATAACCATAATGTTAAACCCCCGTTCAATATTGAATTACACTTCCTAATTGTCCACTTTTATGATGATATTCAATCCTTGATATTTCTTATGAATTTCATTAATTGTCTCTTACATCAGCACGATGGACCCCTAAATGGACCTGCCTCTAAACAAGTTTTTCTTCTCCTTAGAGATCCAAAAAAAGAGGTTGTGGGAAAATATCATATTAATCACAATATCTAGTACTTTTTATAAAAGGTTACACATACTAATAGGTCTGAATTTCCAATGTGAGGATGGATCCTAACTATTATGATTATGATGAGGGTATTTACACTGGCCACTAGAGGGAGGATTCATTATAAAAATAGATCATTCACTACCTTAGGAAGGTCATTTTTATAAATGTCTCAGTAAGCCTCATAGAATGAACAAGGGAAGCTATTCGGCCTAGGGGACCCCTCTACATTGATGCCTAACAATTTCATCCATAATTCTATCACCTTTATAATGGATTCTAAGAGGAGGTTTTTTTTCTCCCCCACCACAGTAGGAATGGAATCAAAAATAGAAGTGTGTCATCTTTGGAACCCATTCCACATATAAAGGATAAGACCAGTAATATGAGATTTAAAAATGGGTTACAATAAACCTTTATCAAAATCATTATTATTCGATAAGGACCCATAATCGTGGAGAATAAAGGGATTACTGATCCATCTCATTTCTTTAATGCGTGTATGAAAATACCCAGTTTTCCTCACTCTTTCTCTTAACCATTACACATTAGAGTTATCATGGGCCAAATATTCTAATGCAAGAAGCATATCATCCCTAAAAATCCATTTATATATAAGGACACTTAATATATATTCATTTCCACCAACATCAATTCTATATTCATTCATTTTAATGTCCTTATTATAGTATTCCAAATACTATAGGGAGTCACCTGATACTCAAGAAATGATTTTTTTTTTGATCTTCTTAATTTTTAATGAATACTAATCCAAATATTCATCTGTAATTTTCTTGATAAGAAGTATATAACCTATTGATGAAATTTATGGTCCATTTTCATGTTGATTAAGAAGAAGTAGTGATTATTTCCTTCACACATGGTTTCAAAATTCACTAAAATTGTATAGTGGTCTTAGATACAAAAATAAAGGTTGGTGGTCATGGACTTCTAGAAGATAAATATCATATGAAGGTTGGAAAAATCAGAAATGTAGAAGACCCCATGTGTGGTTGGAACCCATTTTATTGTTTCCCTGGGAAAATTTTTATCTCAAGAAACCCATATCAATCATTCCATTAGGAGATTAAAATGAGTTGAAAAATTGGATAGACTTGATAAAAAATGATCATTCACCATTTTTAGGAAGGACATAAAATTTCATTGAAGTGCCCACCGCAAAACCACTCTGATTTACCCAAGATGAATGAACTGAGGAATTTCCATATCAACACCCTAACATGAAGGTCACATTTATCCTATTGAAAGGATAAAAAAATAATGGTTCATTCAAAAAATTATTTTTGTTATAAATTTTTTTTTGAAACCTTCAACATCCTCCACTTAAATTCTAGAGTTCCAAAAAATATTTACATGATGAATATTAGGATTACCATAAATAAAATTATGAAACATAATTATTTTAAAAAGATTGGAAGTCATGGACACTTGGTTTGGGTTCTAAAATATTCACTAAAGATATCTTGTTGTGGTTGATCACATTGGAAATAGCATCCATTTTCACCCATCCTCCTTAACCATGGGTGTTCAAAATTTGGAGGTTTAACATTGAAGAGAGATTCTTCTAGGTTTAGAGCCTGGATTCATAGGATTAATTGGTATGAGTGACATAGGAGCTTGTTCAATATTGGATTCTGAGTAGTTTCACATACTAGATAGAGGGGAGAGTGATCAAAATTTGGGGAAGGACTTTAGTATCCTTATTATGATAAAAAAATAGGGATTTAATGAAATGAAAATCAATGTATAAGGGAAAAGAAGAAGTAAAATAAAAAATTCGGTATGTCTTCATAGGTTATACTCAAGGGTTTGGGGGATCTAAGACAATCCACATTATGATTCCTTGATGAGAATAAGAATAAGAACCTCTAATATAGTCTAGGATGGCTTAAAATCAACCATGGTGAGGCATGATATGTTTGATATGGAAGGATGCTAGCAGGAAATATCAATATTTGAGGAAGAATGAACAATATAAGAAATCAAAACTATCTGGTCCTCAAAAGCATGCGGATCATTTGACAGTAATAAAGGGGTTGTTTAATATCTGAATTTAGGGATTCCCCTTAGATAAGGAGGAATAGGGAAATTGATGGGATCCACCGTTGTAACATTGGATCTAAGATGATGCTCTTTAAACTCTAAAATTGAGTGATCGTGAATGTGTTTAGTTGCACTGATGTGAGTCAGAGAATAATTTATAATATTAAGCCACCATGAAATAGATTCACCATTCTAGTGAATAATATGATCTAGATGATCCATGGAGAGATCCATTTCAAAATTTATATGATCCATTTATACTTTAAAAATCCAAGGGGTTCTAACATCTAAAAAATTAAATTAGACAATATCATCTCCAATATAGCACAAGACAGAGATATTTTGGGAATATGAGATGCATAACTCGAAAGCTGAGCCAAACCACTTTCAAAGGGGAGAGACACCTAACCTGAGCCACCAAATTAAACCTGAATATGTTAAACTACCACTTAGAAAAATATTAGTAATTCTGGGAAAACACTTTCATAATGTCTTCTTTCTGAGGAAAATACCACTCAAAATTATTTAAGGTTTATAAAAAACACCCTCACTGGTAATTCAAGACCATACAAAGAGACATATTTCATGAAAAGAATGAATAAGAGGTTTTCCACAACCAAAGTGGGCCAGTAATGTTGTTTTTTAGAAATTCCAAGGTGAATTGAAGTCTTCTTCTGGGATAGAAAGTGCTGGAAACCCCTCCAACACTACCAAAATAGGAGGGCCTAAAAAGATCTCTAAGATATGGGGATGGGACTAAGATTATGGAGGTGAAATGTAGGGGAGAAAATATTTCAAAAAGATATGGATCAGTGAATAATATGTTGGATAAAATAGAGGATGATGAAATTGAGAAGAAGAGGGTTTAGTGACTGGTGAGTAGAAGTTTGTTTTTTTAGAGTGGTGGAGGAGACTTAATAGTTGTAAATGTATCAAAATGAGGAGGTGTGTCAGGCCCGTTCACTCTGATGATTTAATGAAATGTTTACTTAAAATAGTTATTACATTTTGGATTCTATTATGTGTAGAAAATTAAATTTTGTGAGCTTCATCCATATTCTCATCCATTATCTCTATAATATATAGGGTATATAACCATTTACCAAGCCTCAATAATCCATCTTTATACATGTAAATCTCATGGAACTTTTTATTTTATTTAGCTTCTATTATCTTTTGTATCATAGTATAAAATCTTTTTTATTTCTCTATATTCTACTCTAAATATTCATATGATATCATTTAGGATCATTTTTTTGATTTTACTTCCCTTATGAATCCCATGTACATGTTGAACTTTTACTTAACCAATTAAACACCTTTAATCCTCATCATTAAGCTAAATCCAATGAATTTCCTACTCATTGGATCCATGATTTGTTTTTATTTTCTAATGTGATAATAAATAGAATAATCACAGTCATAATGATACATCAACCATCTCTTATATCTCATATTCAGTTCTATTAATAAGATTATATACATATAACTCTGGTAGTTAGTGTATATATCACACTTCACACCATAATGATAGGGTCTAAATATCTAGACCAATATATATATAATTATATATAACTTAAAATATTGGTTTTGGTAATTATGTTATGGTATATTTAACTATCCTGGTTGATAATCAGTTAACATTTCATTAGTCATGTGTACATATCCAAGACAATTTTAGTATGCATCACTATAAATGAATTATCTCCACCCATTACATGGTAATGTTAGCAAAAGTATACAAACCAACCCATTCATCAGTTATTGAAAACATTCACCAAACTCCTTTTTCAAGAAATACATAATTTTGTTATTATTTACCTTAGTTAGTGGATTGTAAATCCATGAATTGTTTTCAAAACCCTTTTATAGATTCCTTCTAGACCATGGAAATTATCAATCTACGTTTCTATAATATGATAAGGAAACTACTCTATGGCATTGTCCATTTTTATCGAATGAGGTTTCTTCACATTCCATAATTTGTCTATACAATTCCACATATGGTAACAGGAATTAATATTTTCTGAATTAACCAAAACAATTATCTTTCTATGGATATTCTAATATTCCCCTTTGATGATCCTCATACCCCTCATGAATTTTGGGATTAATCAGAGTATCATTAGAGAATATCAAAATAAATTTATCAATATTGTCCTTCAAGACTATATTCATCACATAAATTAATATTAAAGTAAAATTAGATAATAATATGTGTATAATAAAAACTTTAAATATCTATATATTTGTTGAAGGAAGTATTTAGAAGATATTAATTCATCACACATAGCTAATGATGCCCTGATTTAAGTTATATCTTGTGAAATAATTGAACCCCGTAAAGCAAGTTTAATAAAATAGTAATCATTGATTGAGGGTACTTTTTCATCAATATGATATCAATATGTTCTATATAATCAATGTATAGTATCATTGATCCATCCATATTATATTCTAAGGTAATGTGGACTCTCTAAAGAGACACACTCTTTTAATTAAAAACCTTCTCCAAAAGATCATAATGTTGTTTCTCTGATTCATATTACTCCAAATATTCCATTCATCATTGGGTTTTTTTATATTCGATTGGATCTAGGTATGTGTTCCATTATGAACTCCACCTCTCTTACAGATGTAGGTCCTTTTAATTCTATATAAAATACACTAATATATTCATAAACAATGGGTACCTATCAAATTTTATATATGAAATTTCTTCCCCATTATTACCAATCCATTACATTAATATGAATATAAGAGGTATGATCCTAATAAGACATAGTCAAATATGTTTACCTTGGAAAATAAAAATAGGTTTCCATGTCATTATAATTGAAATTCCATTTATTCTATAAATGATCTTGGTATTATATTTTAATTGTAAATCTATTCCTAGATATAATTCTAAAAAATTTCATTGGAATTACTACGAATTTTGCAGAGATATTGAACTCAAAAAATTTAACCAAGAAATCTCAATATTTTCTTGATGCTGGAATATTTTCAATATGATTTTTAACCTAAAATTATGCCACTATTAGTTCAAGGTTCAATTTTATGTTCATAAAAAATGAATGAAATAAAGGAATTTGTAGAACTATAATCAAACAAATTACTTTATATCATTGAGTTTATGATAAGTTTACCTCATACCGTGTCATTTAAAGCCTCAACATTAAACAACATGTATTTAAAAATCACAAAAATTCTCCCTTGGCCTTTATAGGTCTTTATATTGGTTTCCCTCTAATATAATATGATTTGAAAATTATTTAGGGAAATCTTCATTCTCCATAAACTTGTAAAATTATAATATATGTTATACACAAAATATTTTCTATTTTTAATATTCATTTAAATGTTGATGATTTAAATTTATATTATAGTTGAGAAATATAAGGCCATTTATTCTTTAATTATTAAACATTCCACTCCCTTAGAGACAATTACATGAATGATTATTACCACAGTTTTTTTACGTAGGTAGTTATTAGTTGTTCCCATATAATTCAAGATCCAAAAATTTCCCAAATTTTGTTTCAACCAACTCTTCATTTCGTTAAGTATATGAGACTATTGTGCCTCTCCATATTCCATTTCCACTTTGGGAACAAAACACCATATCTCCTCATCACACCCATTGTCTATTTCTTTTAGATAATTCTGTGGAGTATGTATTATTCCTCCAAATAATCTATATTTCTACCCATGTCAATTATTGAGATAATATTATGTATTTTATGAGTTCACTATATGTTTTATCTCCAAACATCCCACCAATTTATTTTCCTTTTTCATCCATTGATGGAATTTAATTTTATGGTTATAAGGAAAATAATTATTAAAACAAAAAAAGAAATTATTGTGATTCTATAGATTTCACATGAACTTAAATATTCGTGTTTTGATTAGTTTCCAACACTGATCAAATTATACTTCAATGTGATATCCTTGAAATATAATATTCTATCTATTATAAAATTGGAGTATAAAAATATCTTGTTTATAGTATTTATCTTGTTTTATGCTATCAATGGATAAGATGTTCCACCTAAAATAGCTATTGGTTTCAAATGAAGGATTCAACTAATATTTTTTCCTTAATTACTACATTTAGATGATCCACATTGTTTAGTTTCTTATTCATGTGCTAATTTTACCAATTTATTATCATCACAATGTTTTGAAATACAGTTTGTATCATATTTTTAAGACATCCATTGAATTATCCCTCACATCCTTTATTTACATGAGCCATTCAATGTCCTTCCACATTACTTTTAGAAGAAAAAATATGTGAGAAATTTGTTAATAATTTAAATATTATAACAGTAATTATAAAATATTTTTTAAAAAAAAATTATTAGTTTCAGGATTCATAGAGGTTATTATTCAATCGTTAAAAAAAATAATTTCATTAACTTTATATACCTAATAATTGAATGTGAATGTAAAGTGATTAATAGAAACATATCCCCAAAGAGTGTCTATTATGGTGTAAAATCATTTGATCAGTAATTTTGAATAAATTGATAATTGACATGATACTAAACCACCCATTTTCATAGTGATTAACCCAAAGAACATCTATGCCACAACTACATCAACATGTTATTATTCAGATAGATATGTGATGGTAAGAAATCAACAAACTCTATATAATACCAAAATTATAGAATTTTAATTCAAATAATTCCTAAGGGATTATCTAATTATTTTCAGTCCAAATTTCCACGAATAAATAAATGATGTATATGATACCAACTATAAAGGATTGATTTTTTCATATATTATTATAAAAAATATCCCTTAATCAAATATTTCATTACTTACTTAAACGTACCTATTAGGGATTATTATATTGGAAAATTGGTAACTTATACATGAAGTGTATAAATAAAAACCATATTCATTATATAATACTCTTAATGGAATAATTTATTACTCCATCTAACCTCACTTAATGACAAATGATTTTATAGCTACATACATCAATAGAAAATGGAAAGCATAATTCCTAGTAAGTGATAAACAATGTAAATAGAACATGTTTTATCATCATCACTAAATATTAGGCCATAAAATGATATCATTGACATATGTATATGAGAAATAACATTGATATGATACTACATCATAAAAATTATACATTTGTAAGCATATCACCAATTTTCATCACCACGGTTTCCTGAAACAAAATATGAAGGTTATTCACTAATTTATCCTATATATATTATATCTAAAGATTAATTTATTACCCAAATAATTAGAGGGAAATTAGGGTTCACTATTTATATTTATTAATACATGTGTTCCACATACCTTGTATTTTATAATAAATCATTTCATCAAAAACCCATGGCTAATAATACGAGATTACATATTTAATCATTGAGTTCATAAGAGTTTTAAATACTGAATATTTTACTCATTTTTATCCCCAGATTATGTATTGTGGGTTTAATTAATGAAAATACCCATTCAATGAAGTATTATTACATCTATATGAATACACATAATTGAAAATAGGGTTTGGTATTCACAATAGAAAAGATTGTGATGAAATAATGATGATTTATTTCAATATAATTACAGTATAAAAATGGGTTATAAAATAATATTAATTGTAGAAAATGATTGTTTCTCATAAATAGGTAATAAAATTTAGAGTAAATAATAGTGATAAAAAATGATAAGATACTCAATTGAAAGTGAAAAAACATGTTGCAAAATAAGTAATTGAAAAAGAGGAAAGTGGATGGTAACCCTTAATTTAAAATTGTGATCACTAAATCTTGATAGGATCTTCATAGAACCAAAAGTGCCTAATAGATAGGATCATGGGAGTCATAATGAGGAAAATTTCATCTTTAAAGGAGTTTAAATTAACATGAATGGGATAATTAGTGAGTATTAATATAAAAATAGGGTTAATTTGTCTTTAATTTCTAAATATAATCTTTGTACATTTAATAAATAAAAAAGAAACACTATTGACATTACCTAGGGGTGTTCCCATGTAATTCTTCAAGGGTAAGTGTTTTATATTATTTTAATATATTATGTAGAAAAATACATAATAAATTTTAATTCATAGGTGGTAAGGATTAATCTTCAAAAAGAGTTGTTTTTAAAACATTTAAATTGTGATTTAGGTTTTGGAAGAATCATTATAGGTTTAGATATTATTCTTATATCTTTAAAATACCATGTTATAAAGAATAATACTATATTTAGTTGAGAAATATATTATATTATATCTTCAATCACTGTCATATCAAAAGGATTTCACAATATCTATTATATATTTATATCATATTTTACATTTTTCCTAAATATTAAACAAACTTATAATATTATAAAAAAATTACCATTAGATAATTTTGATATGTGGATTTCAAAAATGAAATCATGTTTATCAAAAAATATATATAAATGTTCAAAATTTACAATTTAAATAAAAAAATTTATTTATTAGTACATTATAGTTTTCATAACATATTAAACATTCTTTCTGTTATTAAAATTAAAAAAGACAACATAAAATTAAATTATCATTTTAATTTTTCAAAATATTGTTTCATAAGAACTTATAATGTAAATAACTTTTGTTTCACATTGTTAAACTCATTATAAAACTAGACTTTTATATTTATCATATAATTTTATGAAGTAATTCTTTACTACTATTTATCATAAAAATATACTTATCATATTCATATATATTTTTAAGAAGGTGGTGCCTCGGTCAAATACAAACGTACAAAATTTATCATTAAAATAAGGAATAACATGAATCTAAAACATGGAATTATTTTACAACCTATATCAAAAAATGGGTAGTAAATAAATTGTGAGTTCATCTAACCATGTGGTTATTTGGTTGACTCCCATGTTTGCAAGACCATCTGCCACCTTCTTCGCTTCACGAATGGCATGAATAATAATGTAGTTGAAGTCAATGAGAGGATGAAGATAGTCTATCAAGCATGTTGTAATAGGCCACACGATGTGCATCAAACCATTCTAGATGGATGTAATGTTGGTAATTGGGTCAAATTCATCTATATTCACATTTATTGTATATAATAATAATAGTCATACTAAATAGAAATCTATCTCATTTTAATTATGAAAAAATAAAACATTATACTACTAATTTCTAGATACATAACCTTTTATCACACCAACATATCCCTAACTGTGAGGTTGGTCATTGTAGAACTCTCATGTTGTGGATAAGATAAAATTGATATGGTCATTATCTACACTAACATGACCTTATTGTGTAGATAAATCCTCTAGAGACTCAATTTCTGAAGCCCTATCTAGGCTCAGTCAATTGATAACCCTAGTGACCCTACCTCCATCTCAATATCTACTAAATCAAATTCATAATGCATGATCCTACTAGTTGATGCCATCATTTATCCTTTATGGGTCATGTATCACTCATCATTTCCCATTAAATACAATAATTATAATTTTAAAAATATTACCATCAATCATAATTCCCAATGGAAATAATTACCAACTATTATATAATAGTCAAATCCTAAAAAACATTATTCCCATTAGACACTATTTATATATGTCACCAATCTCATACAACCCTATTCACTACTTCCCAAACAAAGGTTATACAATTACCTTGAAAATTTCATTCATATTCTAAATGAATCACTTTCATTTAACTATGTTTAAATTATGAGTGATATTTTTTAGAGAATTAATGCATATAGATTTTACATTAGTCTCAGCATTATTCCTTGGCGTTTATCAACATGTACTCTTCCAATATGTTAACTTCGATATTATTAAAGGTTATGAAATTTGAAATAAAAAATGGTATTTATATATGATTTTATTGTAAAACCTAACATAATTGTTATCATGAGATATAATTTAATCTATTAATAAGTGAAATATTTTTTTACATTTAATGCAATAATGAAAAGTGTGTTTCATCTAACCAATAAAAATTAGATGAAAAATCATTAATTCTTGGATGAAAATTTTTTTAACCCTAATATAAAATGAAATTATCATATAATTGAAGTATATAACATAAAATAAATATTATGAAGAAGGTCATAAATAATTTAGAGTAAAACATAAAAATATCTATAGTAAATAATTGAATGAAAACCTCTTTACCAAGAATCCCAAATCACAACTTACATCCTCTACAGTCTTAAATTAGAATGTTATATAAATGTTTTAGTTACTAAGGAAATTTATCATTTTTAGGTACTTGTTATTATCCCTCCCATTTCTTTAATCATAATGCTTCATTCATTCAAAAAAAATTAATATTTATGTAATTCATTTTGAGGTCTTTTGGTTAATAATCTGTAAAACTCTAGTATTATGTTTGAATTTGTCAATTGTAAATTAAAAATAGTTTTATAATTACCATAAATATGAATTTATTTTATCAATATCATTTAAAAATTCAAGGAATTCAATATGTTGTATAATACATTGTATTTACATAATTTGCATCAAACATATCTTTTATGATTGTTAAAATGACTATGAAATTTAACTATTTGTTTCAACCTTTTTATAGGTATTTTACCTTTACAGAATTCTAATAATGATATTAATTTAATATAAATAATATATTAATTAATGAAATCTGTTTTTTAAAGAACTAAATAAAAATGTTTATGAAAAGAACACCATTTACCTAGATAAAGTAAATCAATGATGTTATTTAATGCTTTTACATTATATTAACTAAAGTATAATTCAATAAATATTATAGTTTTATAATAAATTTATCTTATAATTTATATAATATTTCATCATTTTTTTATATATTTTGGACCTAGATTTGAACAATAAATAATTTGTATTTTTTAGTCAATAGTTCAACATATTGGATTTTTATGATCTTCGTAGTTCATTGTTTTATTGAATTAGTTCATAACTCATACATAAAAAATTGAATATCATATAAAGTGGAAATTTTTCATTTGTAAACATTTATCTATTTATATAAAAGATTCAAAAAGATACTTATTTTAAATTTATGGAAAACCTTTCAAAAATTATACTTCTCTTCTTTTTCTATCTTACTCATACATAAAATATGTGATTTTAAAAAAACTTAAAAGGAAAATATCAATATGGGACATGAGAAGAGTAAAGAACCCTATTAGTCTATTTTAAAATCATGTGATCAAAAATGTTGTTTTCCTTTATCATAATAAACTATAATATGAATTATCATTTACATACAAATAAAAACTTATGTTCTATTTGATTCATTTAATAAAATTATATATAATAAAAAATAATTGAAATTTCCTAATAATGAGTGTTTCTTAAAAAAATAGAACTCATGGAAATCATTTTACTAAATACATGTCTGTATACCATAAAAAGTCATAATAATTTATTTTAAAAGTATTACTATCATAAATTTTAAAATAAAATGGTTTCATTAAAAAGTAATCAAAACATATATAAAAGTCATTTATGTTCCTTGGGATATCATATTTATATAACCCTTATAGAACACATTTAACTGGATTAACCATATGGTCCAGTTAAAAAATAAATTATCGGAGAACAAAGTCATTACCATTTTCATTTGATCTCTATATGGGTTCACAAATCGTATAATATATGTTTTCTTCACAAATTATCGCGGTCTATATCAGGCCCACAAAAAATCCATAAAATTTTATATGTACCATATAATGAATAAAACCCTTAAAAATCTCTTTTAAACTCGCATGTCAAACACTTTTGGATTTCAAAACATAATTCCATTTTAAAAATAATTCTCAAAAAAGAAATTAAAAAAATATGGGTAGCATGGGTTTTTTATGAAAAAAATTAAAGATATAAATGAATTCTAAATATTAAATAATGATTATGGTGTCATGAAAATTCAATTCATCCTTATATGTTAGAAATGAATATATTTTTGTATTTTGTTAAAAATGAAAAAACATATTATAAAAGGGTTCCTTTTGAAAATAATTTCATGAAATTAAAAATATATAAAATGTTTTTATAATTAATTTTTTCCTATATAAATACATTCATAAGAAAATTTAAAAATAAATACTTTTAAGAGAAATAATTTTATGTGTGACTTTAAAAGAGGTTGTTTAAAATATTTTCCTTTTCCTAGTATACGACTTGTCATGTACATTCTTTATATTCCTAAATAATAAAAGTATTTTAACTATTTAATTTATTAATAAACATTTTCATTTTTACTAATCATTTTTTTTATTTAATACAATTTTATGTTTAATTACATAACAAATTAACATTTTATCAGATGTTCAATGAAATTTGTCTGATATGTCTAAAATGAATTGGGTAGGTTGAATATGGCCGATGAATTCATTATTTCATCACCTATAGAATAATATTAATGATGTATTTATAATATTTACAAAAAAATATACATTGTAATATAATTATTAAATATTATTACAAAAAATGAACTATGTTACAATCATGGATAGGATATGTTATACATAAACATGGGTAAAATTTACAATTTTCAACAATCATTATTGAACAAATGTAAGTATTATTTCATCCTTATAATGTTATAACAATATTATAAATACCACGCTATTTATTTTTATATACATATATATATAATCCTTTTGATACGGTGATATAAAATGAATCACATCACATTGTAGAGGTGGTAGTCCACATATATGGTCAAATGAAATTATAATTTATAAATAAATAGAATGTTAAAAATATATATGTTATATTAATTTAATAAACTGATAAATATTTCATGAATATAATTTTTTTCTTCCAATACAAACAATATAAATAGTTTTGATAGGCCGAGATAGACAAAATATTATATGTGTTCACCAGCCTGTAGTTCATCTTACCGACAATCGACGATTTAATTCCCCATTTTGATAATTGAAGAAAAAAAATTGGGTTACTCTATTAACATAATATCATATAATTATATTTTAGAAACTAATGTAATTATATCATCATGGTTAAATAAATTTTTATGGAGAGAAAAGAATAAATAAATTAAAACTACTTTATTTAGAACAACACCTAGTCTTCGAACAACCTCTAATGGTTTTCACCAAGAGAACTACTATAATTATTTTATGAACAAAACAAGGCCTATAGTAAACCAGGAAGTATTCAAGGATGGTATTTGAGATGGTATTTCCCAAAAAATCTATTTTAATTTGTAAAAAAATTGGATATGAAGTTTCCTTTTATAAGTGAGGGGAAGGGCATTCTTGAAATTACAAAATTTAATAAATTAAATTAAATTAATTTTAATTTCCAAATAGATCAAACTAAAATATTTTAAATATAAGATTTGGATGGCTCCATGTAATATCATATTATAAATTTCGTACTTGTTGATATGATATTAATAATATATACTTTTTGACCCATGTTTAACCCTTTTCACACATAAAAGACTAACAATGTTTTCTACTCATTGAGGATCACAATACTCACCTTAAATAGATAAACAACTCATAAATGGACCATATTTGATATCATAAACCATGTACTTTTGATTTTGTAGAAGAAATGTTATTTTGGAGTTTAAAATAATTAAATAAAATTTTATTTATTATAATTTAAGATTACTGAAATGTTTAAAACAAAAAATATTAATTCGAATTTTTAAACTATAGAAAAAAACATTGTGTTAGAATATAGGGAATAAAAAACATTCTATTATATAATTAATATCTAGAAAAAAATGTAAAACATTGTAATGGCCCGGACCTCTCCGGTCCATTACTTTGTGGAATTGTGGTGTTGGAGGTGTTTCGGGAGGACAAGGTGACTTATCCCCCAACTGCTGCCTACCGGTAGCTCGGTCTACCGGTAGCTGCTGATTACCGGTAGCTCGGTCTACCGGTAGCTGCTGATTACCGGTAGCTCGGTCTACCGGTAGCTGCTACCTACCGGTAGCTCGGTCTACCGGTAGCTGCTGATTACCGGTAGCTCGGTCTACCGGTAGCTGCTGATTACCGGTAGCTCGGTCTACCGGTAGCTGCTGATTACCGGTAGCTCGGTCTACCGGTAGCTTCTGATTACCGGTAGCTCGGTCTACCGGTAGCTGCTGATTACCGGTAGCTCGGTCTACCAGTAGCTGCTGCATACCGGTAGCTCGGTCTACCGGTAGCTGCTGATTACCGGTAGCTCGGTCTACCGGTAGCCGCATCCTACCGGTAGTTGGGTTTACCGGTAGCCACGGCGTACTGATAGCTCGGTATATTGGTAGTCGCAGTCCAGCAGTAGCTCGGCTAACACTTTGCCAAATTTCTAGTTCAGTGAACAGTGTTTCTATCGGTGAGGTCCTATCGGTGGACTTCTATCAGTGAGGATCTATCAGTAGACTTGTGTTTCTATCGGTAAGGTTTTATCGGTGAGCTTTTCTTTCCTTTGCCAATTTTTTTAGTTCTTTGAACAGTGTTTCCAGACTCCATAAGAGCTACCGATTCTATACTTTGCCAAATTTCACGAATGAACAGTGTTTCCAGACTCTATAAGAGCTACCGATTCCATACTTTGCCAAATTTCACGAATGAACAGTGTTTCCAGACTCCATAAGAGCTACCGATTCCATACTTTGCCAAATTTTGAGTATGTGAACAGTGTTTCCAGCTTCGCAAATTTGGCGTTTTAATTGACGTAAAATACTTTTAAAACCTTATTTTAAGAACTTTAAGGCCGATTCAAAGGCCATAAATCCTATATTAATTATTCCTAAGGCTTGGAATGTTTTACTTGGTCAAACCGCGTGGGTTAATGCGATCCGTTTTTAATGGAGAATAAACCAGATCTTAAACTATCGCCTCTCTAATTTTTTTTAAAGGGAACGAGATATCATTCTTCGTTGTTCTTCCTCCTGGTTCTCATCTACGAGACGCTAGAACCTTGCAATCATTCTCGTAGGAGTTTCACAATCAAACTTTACTCAGATCAGTTCCGCTCTATTGATGCAACCAAGTTGTGTCGATCGTTCTTCGATATAAGCTATCGTGAGGAGAAGAGGACTATGACCCGTTGTGTGGATAAAGGACGTCAAGAACTCTTCGAGGTATGGGATTCATGGCTTCTCTAATTATATATGTGCAATCGTAGAATTAGCATGATTTATTCCTTTGGATCACAATGAAATTGACCTAATTAAATACTTGAACCGGATTAAAAGAATTGGTTGATCGCATGTTGTTGCTTTATACCGTGATAACGGTTTGCCTCATGTTTTCCTAGATATAGTGATATCTATGTTTTCTTTGATTTATTGTTCGTTCATGATTGAAATTGATGATGAACGTAAAGCCGGAATTAATTGTTGATTAATTGGCTAAAGATAAAGAGGCATGTTATTAATCTGGTTATTGCTGTTGTTGTAGTTGTTCTAATTTGAGGATAATCAAATTAGGGAAGTAAGCATGGTTATTTAATTGTGATAGCTTACTGATTAGGTATCCATGATTGGAGCCTACGAACAACAAATCTGTTAATTCGATATGGATTAGAGAACAGATTATGTGGGAATTTCTAAAAGGGTTCTGAGTTACCCCCTTGTTTGTTAAAGGGCCGTGAGCCCATTTTGTGATGTTTGTTTTCCTGCTGCTTGTGCTGTGATGTGAGCCTGGATGGCTATTGTGATATGTGGAGGCATGGAGACTTGTGGTTGTGGTAGCGGATGACGCCTAGTGTGGCGAGATGCATCGGTTTATGCATATGGGTGTCGGGAAGGACACCAAGGGTGATGGTATGAGATGAATGTGATGGTTTGATGTTGGTGGTTTGGTTTGGTTGTTTATCTGCTTTACTTTTCCCCACTGCTCAAGGAAGCTGGTCTTGTTTACCCTCTTTTCGAAGGAGGCGAAGACACGCGGGGTATGCCACATGCTTTCCGTGTTTAGCCTCTCGATGGAGGATGGGTCTATGCTCTTTCTATAGGCGGCGAAGACACGACGGGTAGTATATCTACTCACCGTGTTGAGCCTCCTTTGTGCTTAGAAGCATAGGATGTTTTTCTAGAATGCCTGGGAATGTGGAAAAGTAATTCGGTAAGGAGTATTTGATTAAATGGTGAAAATCCACGGGGATGGAGATGCTGGAATTGAAAGGTGATGTGAATCTTAAAAATGAGCAGTTGTTTTGAATGTGACGCCAATTCAGTTTAATGTGGAACTGTTCATTCTTAATTAATGTTTAAAGAATTAATTAACGTATAGTGGAATTGATAAATGAGAATGGAGTAATCTAATGAAGTTCTTCAATTGGTTGTGTGCTTATAGGATACCTAGTCTTTGAAGTAGCAGCCTGGAGTCTGAGAGACGTTAGCTGCAGTTGTATCTGAGACTAGGTAATGCCCATAGTGTGGATGTGAGTTACTTATATATTCTGTACTTTTTGTGTTTCTATACGCTACTCCACCCTTTCGGTAAGGGCAACTGACACCCCGGGGATTCTGAGCCCTGGGGGGGGGGGTGTTTTCCCCAACATTCTGATGGGAGGTGGAATGGCTGACTACCCCCTTTGGCCCCGCTCTCTTCTCTTGGTAGATACTTGTGCCATGAGGCACCGTGGTTAGTTACCCCATATATGTGTGTAGAGGGATGTAATGGCTTGTGGTTATTCGCACACATATATTCTGGATATAGAATCCTATGGACTACTATAGGTGTAACGTGTATAGGCTGTGATGGCTTGAGGATCCTTACTCGGTGTATGGGCTGTAATGGCTTGAGGTATAATACCCGACGTATGATACACGTTATGCGAGCTGTGGTGGCTTCCGGAAACTACCTGGTTACTTTGGTTGTGAGGACGGTGTGGTGCTTCGCCCAGGTGTCTGCGGGCAAGCCTTTGTGGTGCACGAGGTGCAGATTGGGGAGCTTGACCCATGTTGATACGGGCAAGCCTTTGGAGAGAGATGCACAAGACGTATGTCCTTGGGGCAAAGCGGCAAACCAGTGGGGAAGTAGTAGCGGGGTACCCTTGATATTCTTTACTATATGCTATATTATTGTATGAGTTACTTGGTGAGAGTAGCCATGGTGAGGTTGGGAACATAGTATACCTGTTTAGGTGACGAGTTAGTTTCACTTGTTGTTCACTGGGCTTTAGCATGCTTTCATTACTTTTGCACGAGAGTCTTGGGGAGGATCCTACTGAGTATACTATTATACTCACCCTATGTACATATAAACTGTTTTTCAGGTTACTTGGAGCAGGTTGGAGATCAAGCTGGTTACTACTAGCTTGTGGTTGGAGGAGGAGCTGTTCGGGCTTGTGGTCGCTGCTGTTTTTCTTTCTTTTGGGTACTTGTAGTTTTCCCTTTCAGTTGTAGTACTTTTGCATGACATTTCATATATGTACTTTGGTTTCTTTTATATTTCAGTTCTGATTTGGAGTTGGTTGGAGTCTATTCTATCTCTCTCTTCTGCATGTGTTCTCTTAGAGGGTAATGCCTCCCATTTGTGTGTGTATTATACCCTCAGTGCTAGTCGCCAACCCGGGGCCTACTGGAGGCGGGACTCAGGGGTCATTATCTCCCTTCTCACATTGCCGGCCCAGGAGGGGTACACTTTGTGGGGAGGGGGTCATGACAGAGTGGTATCAGAGGTCTGGTTGAGGGATAGGATAGAGTTTGGAGTTAGGCACAGGTGAGGATGCATGGGATGGTAGGGCAACGGTGTCATTCATGTTTAGCAAGTGGGGTAAATACTGGAGACCGGCAGAGACATAGGCGTTCAGGGCCCCCTATGATCTGTTGCACGGACCTTTATGTTTACGATGGCTACTAAACAAAGTGATACTGGTTGCAGGGTAGAGACCTAGGAAAGGATCATGCATCATTATTCTTTGCGCCTGTGTTTGAATGGGTAGACCTTGGGATAGGTAACCAAAAATTAATAAAACAAAATAATTAATTAATTAATGTTGAGTCTTCAATATTCCAGGCTTAGGAGCTCTAACAATTGTTATTTTACAGGTATGGCTCCAGGTCGACGTCCTCGTCAGGTTTGCGCCGAAGGTGCCCAGCAGGCTGTTCCAGCAGATCGCCGCCGGTTAGAGGTTGACGACGATGACACTTGGAGGAAGACACTCCGAGAGTTTCAGCGCCAGAGTCTACAGAAGTACGAGGGCTCCGTTTCAGATGCAGTCACAGAAGACTGGTTGGAGGAGGTCGAGATAGGATTCAGTTCGATTCGTGATCGGAAGGAACACTGGGTGTCCTTGGTTGTGACGATGTTTCGTGGAGCAGCGAGACGGTGGTGGTTCTTGTTCCTCGGGGATCGTGAGGAGTCAGCGATCTCGTGGGAGGAGTTTCGAGACAGGTTTAGAGTCGAGTTTCTTTCATCGACTGCGAAGGCGTCCAGTCGCCAGGAGCTTCTTACCCTTCGACAGGGGAGCTCCAGTGTTCGAGAGTTTGGAATCTGTTTCAGGAACCTTCTACGATATGCTTCAGACCTGTTACCAGATGATGAGGCCAGGGCGAGGCATTTCGAGGAGGCTTTGCGTCCAGAGATCCAGCGCCAGGTCACCCCATTTATGCTGAAGACATATCTTGAGGTGCTGGCGAGGGAAGAGGTTGTTGAGGGGACTTTGGCCAGGACCGGATCGTCACGAGAGGGGAATCGTCATGATTCCTCACGAAGCAGAGCTGTGGTTCGGGGTTCCCGGTTTTCAGGACAGAAGAGTTTCCGTTCACCTGGGGGTAGGTCCCAGCCCTTCCCATCTAGTTTCTCCGGAGGTAGCAACTCTCAGACCTATGCCGAGGGATCAGGCGCTTTTTTTTCTTGTGGTGGACGTGGTCATCAGCAGCGGGATTGCCCAACTTTTCAAAGCAGTCATCGTGCACCAGGCGCTCCACTCCAGGTTCCTCCGTTGAGGCAGTTCCAGCCGAGGCAGCAGCAGCAGGTTGCACCAGCTTTAGATCACCATAGGGTAGATGGAGCAGGCAGAGGACAGCCCCATGACGCTCCCCGTCCTCAGAGAGCAGAGCGCGGCCGTGGTGGTGGTCTTCATCAGGGTCAGAGAGGCCGTGGAAGTGGTCGTGGTCAGCTTCATGCTCTAGCGTTTCCAGCCCCAGGCGAGCCAGACGTCGTCCGAGGTACCCTTTGCTTATTTTCTACCTTGGTGTATGCCTTGTTTGATTTAGGAGCGACACACTCCTTTATATCCCCTACCCTTTTCCACGCTTTGGGACTTGAGGTAGAGAGGATTCCAGTGCCTTTGGCGTTTACTACGCCAGTTGGAGGTCGAGCTAGCTTGTTTGAAGTATGTAGAGACCGTGAGCTAGTGTTGGGGCAGCACCGCTCTCGGGGAGATTTCCTATGTTTACGAATACAACCATATGATGTCATCCTCGGCATGGATTGGTTGTATTCGGTGCAGGCTATTGTGGATTGCTACAGGAACAAGGTCGTTTTCTTTGATGAAGACGGAGAGGAAGTAGTGTTTGTTGGGGAGAGAGATCCTCGGATGAGTCATAGACGAGTTTCATCCTTATCATCCATGATGGCTGGGATGATGCTGAGTTCTTCAGAGGTTCAACAGTTGGCGTTTCCTAGGGTCGTAGAGGAGTACCCTGATGTCTTTCCAGAAGAGGTTGTATCCTTACCCCCTCGACGAGAGATCGAGTTTGGGATCGAGCTACAGCCAGGAGCGTCTCCTATCTCTATGTCTCCGTACAGGATGGCCCCTTCTGAGTTACGAGAGCTACGTATTCAGCTCGATGGTCTATTGCAGTGTGGTTTTGTTCGGCCAAGTGTGTCACCGTGGGGTGCACCAGTCTTGTTCGTGAGAAAGGCTGATGGCAGTTTGCGGTTGTGCGTCGATTATCATCGCTTAAACAAAGTGACAATAAAGAACCGCTATCCACTTCCACGGATTGATGACCTATTCGATCAACTGAAGGGTTCAAGTTGGTTTTCAAAGATTGACTTGCGGTCAGGATATCATCAGATGCGTGTAAAGGATGAGGATATCTCGAAGACTGCTTTCCTCTGTCGTCATGGGAATTATGAGTTTGTTGTAATGCCATTCGGCGTGACAAATGCTCCAGCTATTTTCATGGGGTTGATGAATGTTGTGTTCCGAGAATTCCTGGACACGTTTGTTGTGGTCTTCATCGATGACATCCTTGTGTACTCCACATCTGAAGAAGAGCATGCAGAGCATCTACGAGCCGTTTTGGGAGTTCTTCGCCAACATCAGTTGTTTGGGAAGTTGTCCAAGTGTGATTTCTGGGCTCGAGAAGTTCGTTTCTTAGGGAATGTTGTGTCCCAACAGGGAGTAGCTGTGGATCCATCGAAGATAGAAGCATTAGTGTCTTGGGCATCCCCCAAGACCGTGTCAGAGGTGCAAAGTTTCCTTGGTCTCGCAGGCTATTATAGGAGGTTTGTAGCCAATTTCTCCCGAGTTGTGACTCCTCTGACAGCCTTGACCAGGAAGGATCAAGCGTTCATATGGACTGATCAGTGTCAGGCAGGTTTCGAGTATCTAAATGAGAAGTTGGTACGTGCTCCAGTCCTTTGTCTTCCAGCGGAGGGAGTCCAGTTTGATGTTTTCTGTGATGCTTCACATCTGGGGCTAGGCTGTGTTCTTATGCAGCAGAGGTCCGTTGTTTCTTATGGGTCTCGGCAGTTGCGTCCCCATGAACGCAACTATGCCACCCATGATCTTGAGTTGGCAGCCGTGGTGTTTTCTCTGAAGTTGTGGAGACACTACCTCATTGGTGAGCACTTTGTGGTTTTCACCGATCATAAGAGTTTGAGGTATGTTTTCTCCCAACGTGACTTGAACTTGAGGCAGCGTCGGTGGATGGAGTTCTTGCAGGAATACGACTTAGAAATATCATATACACCTGGGAAGGGAAATGTTGTTGCTGATGCACTGAGCTGAAAGTCACGTAATGATGTTGTGCGTGAATCTGGTGATTCCTGGAGAGGGATGGAAGAGCTAGCAGCTTTGCATCTTGATATGGGAGAAGTTGGGGGAAGAGGTTGTCTTTTCCAGATGACGGTGCAGTCATCCCTGATGTAAAAGGTGGAAGAGTCTCAGTTGGGTGATCTAGAGGTGGAAGTTTTGAGAGACAGAGTCGTTTGTGGAGAGGCCCCTGATGGTTGGTCGGAGGATGAACAACACCAGGTGTTGTATCATGGCAGGCTTTTTGTTCCCTTGGCGATGCGCGAGACGGTTCTCCGAGAGTTCCATAGCTCGCCCTTAGCTGTACATCCTGGTGTGACGAAGATGTATCGATCCTTGAGGAGTCAGTTTTGGTGGCCTGGGCTGAAGCGTTCAGTTGCAGAATGTGTGTCTCGATGTTTAGTCTGCCAGAAGGTGAAGGCTGAACACCGTGTTCCTGGTGGTCTTCTCCAGCACTTAGAGATTCCTCAGTGGAAGTGGGGGGACATCTCATTGGACTTTGTTACAGGTTTACCTTGAGCTCCGGGAGGACATGATGCTATATGGGCGGTAGTGGATCGTTTAACTAAATCGGCCCACTTCATAGCAATCAAGGATTCGAGCTCAGTGGAGGTTTTGTCGAGGCAGTATCTGGAGGAGGTGGTGAGGCTTCACGGAGTTCCTAAGACGATCATTTCTGATCGAGACCCTCGTTTTACCTCTAGGGTGTGGAGAGGCCTCCAGCATGCTTTTGTCTCTCAACTATGCCTTAGCACTGCTTTTCATCCTCAAACGGATGGTCAGACAGAGCGAACCATCCAAACTCTTGAAGACATGTTGCGCTCTTGTGTTCTTGATTTTTGAGGTTCATGGGTGAAGCACTTACCTTTGGTAGAGTTCGCTTACAATAATAGTTTTCACTCTACCATCGGCATGGCGCCGTTTGAAGCCTTGTATGGCCGGCCATGCCGTTCTCCGTTGTGCTGGACTGGGGTCAGAGAGTCGGCAATTCTCAGACCAGAACTAGTGCAGAATACAACAGAGATGGTTCAGGTGATTCGTGAGAGGATGAAGACAGCACAGGATCGTCAGAAATCATATGCTGATCAAAGAAGGAGACCATTAGAGTTTAATGTTGGGGATCATGTGTTTCTAAAGGTGACTCCCCGTCGTGGGCAGCGAAGGTTTGGTCGTGGAAGTAAGCTTTCTCCCCGGTTTGTTGGGCCTTTCGAGGTGTTAGCTCGTGTTGGATCTGTGGCGTATCGAGTAGCACTTCCCCCTTAGATGAGTCGGATACATGATGTTTTCCATGTATCGCAGCTCCGTCGTTATCTTCATGATGAATCTCATGTTATCGATTGGGGAGAGATCGATATTGACGATGATGCAACCTTCGAGGAGCGACCTGTGGAGATCCAAGACCACAAGGAGAAGGTGTTGTGTGGGCGTTCTATCCCCTTAGTTCGTGTCCTGTGGCGACACGGTGGCATGGAGGAGAGTACCTGGGAGCGTGAGTCACAGATACATGCTCAGTACCCAGAGTTGTTTAATTTTTAACTCTTTCCATGTAATGACGTTTCCTTTATGGTTAGACCTTTCATGTTTTATTTATGTACCTTTGATGTGATGTTGTGAATGAATTGTTTGGGTATGGATTGTTTGTTCCCGGATGTCAGAGTTTTTTTTTCAGCTTTCGAACAACTCATGGTGGTTTTCCCCTGAGAGGTATCTTATGGGGTGGTTGTTCGGACCCCTCTTTTCTTCTGGGTTGGTTTTTAATTCTCGAGGATGAGAATGTTTTGAGAGGTATCTAATGTAATGGCCCGGACCTCTCCGGTCCATTACTTTGTGGAATTGTGGTGTTGGAGGTGTTTCGGGAGGACAAGGTGACTTATCCCCCAACTGCTGCCTACCGGTAGCTCGGTCTACCGGTAGCTGCTGATTACCGGTAGCTCGGTCTACCGGTAGCTGCTGATTACCGGTAGCTCGGTCTACCTGTAGCTGCTGATTACCGGTAGCTCGGTCTACCGGTAGCTGCTGATAACCGGTAGCTCGGTCTACCGGTAGCTGCTGATTACCGGTAGCTCGGTCTACCAGTAGCTGCTGCCTACCAGTAGCACGGTCTACCGGTAGCTGCTGATTACCAGTAGCTCGGTCTACCGGTAGCCGCATCCTACCGGTAGCTGGGTTTACCGGTAGCCACGGCGTACTGATAGCTCGGTATATTGGTAGTCGCAGTCCAGCAGTAGCTCGGCTAACACTTTGCCAAATTTCTAGTTCAGTGAACAGTGTTTCTATCGGTGAGGTCCTATCGGTGGACTTCTATCAGTGAGGATCTATCAGTAGACTTGTGTTTCTATCGGTAAGGTTCTATCGATGAGCTTTTCTTTCCTTTGCCAATTTTTTTAGTTCTGTGAACAGTGTTTCCAGACTCCATAAGAGCTACCGATTCCATACTTTGCCAAATTTCACGAATGAACAGTGTTTCCAGACTCCATAAGAGCTACCGATTCCATACTTTTCCAAATTTCCCGAATGAACAGTGTTTCCAGACTCCATAAGAGCTACCGATTCCATACTTTGCCAAATTTTGAGTATGTGAACAGTGTTTCCAACTTCGCAAATTTGACGTTCTCTTTGACGTAAAATACTTTTAAAACCTTATTTTAAGAACTTTAAGGCCGATTCAAAGGCCATAAATCCTATATTAATTATTCCTAAGGCTTGGAATGTTTTACTTGGTCAAACCGCGTGGGTTAATGCGATCCGTTTTTAATGGAGAATAAACCGGATCTTAAACTGTCGCCTCTCTAATTTTTTTAAAGGGAACGAGATATCATTCTTCGTTGTTCTTCCTCCTGGTTCTCATCTACGAGACGCTAGAACCTTGCAATCATTCTCGTAGGAGTTTCACAATCAAACTTTACTCAGATCAGTTCCGCTCTGTTGATGCAACCAAGTTGTGTCGATCGTTCTTCGATATAAGCTATCGTGAGGAGAAGAGGACTGTGACCCGTTGTGTGGATAAAGGACGTCAAGAACTCTTCGAGGTAAGGGATTCATGGCTTCTCTAATTATATATGTGCAATCGTAGAATTAGCATGATTTATTCCTTTGGATCACAATGAAATTGACCTAATTAAATACTTGAACCGGATTAAAAGAATTGGTTGATCGCATGCTGTTGCTTTATATCGTGATAACGGTTTGCCTCATGTTTTCCTAGATATAGTGATATCTATGTTTTCTTTGATTTATTGTTCGTTCATGATTGAAATTGATGATGAACGTAAATCCGGAATTAATTGTTGATTAATTGGCTAAAGATAAAGAGGCATGTTATTAATCTGGTTATTGCTGTTGTTGTAGTTGTTCTAATTTGAGGATAATCAAATTAGGGAAGTAAGCATGGTTATTTAATTGTGATAGCTTACTGATTAGGTATCCATGATTGGAGCCTACGAACAACAAATCTGTTAATTCGATATGGATTAGAGAACAGATTATGTGGGAATTTCTAAAAGGGTTCTTAGTTACCCTCTTGTTTGTTAAAGGGTCGTGAGCCCATTTTGTGATGTTTGTTTTCCTGCTGCTTGTGCTGTGATGTGAGCCTGGATGGCTGTTGTGATATGTGCAGGCCTGGAGACTTGTGGTTGTGGCAGTGGATGACGCCTAGTGTGGCGAGATGCATCGGTTTATGCATATGGGTGTCGGGAAGGACACCAAGGGTGATGGTATGAGATGAATGTGATGGTTTGATGTTGGTGGTTTGGTTTGGTTGTTTATCTGCTTTACTTTTCCCCATTTCTCAAGGAAGCTGGTCTTGCTTACCCTCTTTTCGAAGGAGGCGAAGACATGCGGGGTATGCCACGTGCTTTCCGTGTTTAGCCTCCCGATGGAGGATGGGTCTATGCTCTTTCTATAGGCGGTGAAGACATTACGGGTAGTATATCTACTCACCGTGTTGAGCCTCCTTTGTTCTTAGAAGCATAGGATGTTTTTCTAGAATGCCTGGGAATGTGGAAAATTAATTCGGTAAGGAGTATTTGATTAAATGGTGAAAATCCACGGGGATGGAGATGCTGGAATTGAAAGGTGATGTGAATCTTAAAAATGAGCAGTTGTTTTGAAAGTGACGCCAATTCAGTTTAATGTGGAACTGTTCATTCTTAATTAATGTTTAAAGAATTAATTAACGTACAGTGGAATTGATAAATGAGAATGGAGTAATCTAATGAAGTTCTTCAATTGGTTGTGTGCTAATAGGATACCTAGTCTTTGAAGTAGCAGCCTGGAGTCTAAGAGACGTTAGCTGCAGTTGTATCTAAGACTAGGTAATGCCCATAGTGTGGATGTGAGTTACTTATATATTCTGTACTTTTTGTGTTTCTATACGCTACTCCACCCTTTCGGTAAGGGCAAATGACACCCCGGGGATTCTGAGCCCTGGGGGGTGTTTTCCCCAACATTCTGATGGGAGGTGGAATGGCTGACTACCCCCTTTGGCCCCGCTCTCTTCTCTTGGTAGATACTTGTGCCATGAGGCACCGTGGTTAGTTACCCCATATATGTGTGTAGAGGGCTGTAATGGCTTGTGGTTATTCGCACACATATATTCTGGATATAGTATCCTATGGACTACTATAGGTGTAACGTGTATAGGCTGTGATGGCTTGAGGATCCTTACTTGGTGTATGGGCTGTAATGGCTTGAGGTATAATACTCAACGTATGATACACGTTATGCGAGCTGTGGTGGCTCCTGGAAACTACCTGGTTACTTTGGTTGTGGGGATGGTGTGGTGCTTCACCCAGGTGTCTGCGGGCAAGCCTTTGTGGTGCACGAGGTGCAGATTGGGGAGCATGACCCATGTTGATACGGGCAAGCCTTTGGAGAGAGATGCACAGGACGTATGTCGTTGGGGCAAAGCGGCAAACCAGTGGGGAAGTATTAGCGGGGTACCCTTGATATTCTTTACTATATTCTATATTCTTGTATGCGTTACTTGATGAGAGTAGCCATGGTGAGGTTGGGAACATAGTATACCTGTTTAGGTGACGAGTTAGTTTCACTTGTTGTTCACTGAGCTTTAGCATGCTTTCTTTACTTTTTCACGAGAGTCTTGGGGAAGATCCTACTGAGTATACTGTTATACTCACCCTATGTACATATAAACTGTTTTTCAGGTTACTTGGAGCAGGTTGGAGATCAAGCTGGTTACTACTAGCTTGCGGTTGGAGGAGGAGCTATTCAGGCTTGTGGTCGCTGTCGTTTTTCTTTCTTTTGGGTACTTGTAGTTTTCCCTTTCAGTTGAAGTACTTTTGCATGACATTTCATATATGTACTTGGGTTTCTTTTATATTTCAGTTCTGAGTTGGAGTTGGTTGGAGTCTATTCTATCTCTCTCTTCTGCATGTGTTCTCTTAGAGGGTAATGCCTCCCATTTGTGTGTGTATTATACCCTCGGTGCTAGTGTCCAACCTGGGGCCTACTGGAGGCGGGACTCGGGGGTCATTATCTCCCTTCTCACATTGTCGGCCCAGGAGGGGTACACTTTGTGGGGAGGGGGTCGTGACAAACATAATTAAAATAATATGACTTTAACCATTTTAAAAATAATATATATTATTTTTCTAATAATTGAATATGTGTTGTATCTATGTTACATATGAATTTAAGGTAATTATTTTATTACATAATGCTAGAAATGAATTAAAATGATAAATAAAAAAAATTCTACTCTAAAATAATATTTATAAAAAACATTCTTTTTTATCCATATGTCAAAAATTTGAAGATAATAAAATAAAAAGAAAGATATTTTTTACTTTTATTTGCATAAAATGTTATATAGGTCAAAATAATGACCATATGACAGAAAAGGTCTTATATTTTAATATATGGTGATTATGGATGAAATATAAACATCTAAGCAAATTAATTCATGTGTTAGGGTGACTTTATAGACATTATCCGATTATTTTTACCCTTAATTAACCCATTTTACATTGATCGTATTAACAAAAGTTACTACAACCTCTATTCATAATGACTAATAAAAGGGGTCCTATTTACAAAATTTGGATATAATGATTGTAAATTTGGAATAAATTTTTCAATATTGAATTTTTATAATAGACAAAAAATAATTTAAAAATTATATGAAAAGTTATATGAAAATCAGTTATATTGAAAAAAATGTTTTTATGTATAAAGTTTTTTATAACTTTTCATGTCTATTATTCCTGAAAAAGGCCATAATTGGAATATTTTCATTCAAATTGGTCTAATTATATTTTAAAACTAATCCAAAATAATATTTTACATGGAAAATAATATAAATGAAAATACATTTTTCAAAAAAAAATCTTTAATTTTTAGAATTCAATTATTAATAAATCAATTAAAAATATCCCAAATGTTCACCATAATCTAATCATGAAATGCTGATTTGAAAATTGATATCATTTTTTATAAATTGAAACTACTTTATGTTCTATGCATTATTAATAATATATTTTATAAATAATAAAAAATAACCCTTTATTGAATAAAAAACATATTTTTAATGATTAAAATGAATTTACATCAAATAACGTGATTATTTCATAAGAATTAATATATACATATTAATTTTTTTATGGCCTTAATAAATATTTAACATTTCTTTTTGTCCTATTAAAACCTTCCAATTCGACAGCTAGGTTATAATAGTAAAATGTAAATACTATTATTTTGTGGTTTTGTTATGCTTGGTGAGGTGTTTATTTTATTCTATCGAACAAAGAATTCATTTTTTATATTTTACGATATCTAGTTCACCCAATAAATAATTACATTCTCTAAATTTCAACTTGATAGCTAAAAAATATTTTACATTTAAAAATAATAGTGTTAAAACCCCACATCTGTAAAATGGTTAATAAAACATCCTATAGAAAAGAGTAGAAGAAAAGATGAAGGTTATCTAGAATAATATATAATTATGTTTCCAAATATGTTTACATTGGTGATAGTTAAAAATAAGAACATGGAAAAAAAATTAATCACTAAATAATGATGGAGAGTGATAGTGGTAATTGGTCAGAAGAATGTAAATGATCATGGGAAAGTCAGTGGCCATAAAACAGTAAATTAACTTGCTGTGAAAAATCAAAAAAATTCAAAAAATATGAAATTAATAGGAAAAAGTTTTTATTTTAGGATTCTTTTCCTAAAGTTTATTATTTTCTTCACCATAAAAAAGAAGAATATATTGATATATACTTACTTGAAAATTTTAGATTCATCCTTTAATCAATTCAAACCCCAATATCATGGTTTTCTACAAAATATCAGTATTCATGGTGAATATTTTATTTCTAAATCATTAAAATTAATTACAAGTCGGTTACATAATCCTCAAAAGGATAACTATTTATTCCTATGATTCTTAGAAACTATCGAAACCCAAAATTGGTTAACAAAAGATTAAATAATTCCCAAAATTGATTAACCTCCATAATATGAATGAAAACATTATTCTATAAATCTGTAATAATAAATCCAAAGTAAAAAATATATCATTCAATAAATTACTATTATTAAATTTCTAAAACTTTTACTAAATAATATTGATATAGAATTATTATAATTATTTTATCACATATTATTCTATGATAAATATAACATTTACCTCTAAATAAAATTAATCACTCTTATTATCTCATATAAAAAATTTATAGGGATGTTTTGTAGAATATCCATGATTTGAAACACATTTCTATAAATGAACATAATCATCATAAAGCCACATTAAAATCATTTGATCTTCTGAACTCTAATTAAATAGTTACTCCTCAAATAATGTCCCATAATTTTTTTCACCTTAATTATATATGGTTCCCAAAATAGTGACCTTCTTAAGAAATAAAAATAATAACCTAATCAATGAAGCACTTTCCAGTTCCATGTAAAGATCTATAATAGAACATATGTTCCCCAAAAAAACTTAGTAATTATATATCACAATAGTTTTTATAAAAATATTCATAGCAATCAAGAAACCACATTGGGTAGTGGTATGTGTTAAACCCTTTAAACACTTCAGTTATGGGTTCAATCCCTATGGTGAATCAAGATGTAAAATATTATCCTTTTTTATTAAACTATATAAATTTATTATCATGTGTTCTAAAATATTATGAACATACTAAAAAATATTATTGATCATCAAATCAAATTTTATCCGTTATGTTTTTATATACTACTCATTTTTTAATAAAATAAGATAATAATAATTTTCAAAAACTTAATTTACATCAAGAACATATTTACCAAAATTTTTATATATAAATAAATTGTATCACTTTAAATGTGTGTCCAAAACAATTATCACCTCTTTAGTATACCACTTTTTTGAGGTATTAATTACATCAATCTTATGATTCAAAAATTTGAAAAAAAAAACCATCATAAGAAAAATTATTAAGTGCTTCATGATCGTTATAATTTATAAATATTTCAAAATATTATTAATAAGGTTCCACAGTATCATAATTTTGAAGAATAGATACATGAACACACCATTCATTTAAATTAATTATTAAACCATAACCCAATATTTTTCAACTTATCCATTAATATATTTTCCCTAAAAAACAATTATATGAAATATGATCTTATGATTTTTCAAAATAAAGAAAATAATGTTTAGTAATTATAACATAAAAAATAATTCATACATAATTATTGACATTAGGGACTTATTTTATGATAATGATATACCATTTATCATTCATCATGAAGGTCATATATATCAATGTAATTACTTTTCTCTAACAATATAATTATGCATTAAAATACCATCTCATAAAACCTTGAAAGTATTTTTTATGACTTTAAACTTATTATCAACCAAAAAATAAAAATATCATGATGGTACCAATAACTATTAAGATAACCACACAAGAAAACATCATAATCTCAAGTGTTTTCTAAACACTCCTCAAATATAAATAGTAAATACCCTACCTTAAACATTACATAATCATTATTTTTTTGTTCAATAATTTTGTTTACTGAAGTTTTTGGGACATTACAGTTTATATTAATAGAGGGTTAGGTAATAAATCTTGATCCACAAATTCAATATCTAATAGAGTGGACAATTTAGATTAGAATCTATTTTTCTATTATATAAAACTATAAAAAAGAATGAAATTGTATTTTCATCAAACTTCATAATGAAATTCAAATTCCCTCCATAATTTCCCTTACCCATTCATAAAACCTGTGAAAAAAAATTAAAAAACTAGGATGAGCATAAAATGATCAAAAAGTGACATAAAAATATGAAAGAAATAGGTTAGTCCACTTTAAATCCATTAGACAAAAAATGTATTTTTTTCCTTAACAAGATAAACCCTGATCTCAAATAAATTTTTTTATTCAAATTAAAAGTATTTATTGGTGAAACTTTTTTCATAAAATAATTTATAAGAAATTTTAATTGAAAAATTATAATAATTGGGGATTATTAGGAAACATGAGAAGCCATGAAAAATATTTTCTTAAAATAATTACTTTTACCCTAGAAGGACATAATTATTACATTAATAAATGATTTATTTTATAATTATTAAAATCAAATAACTTCCATAAAAACACAATATGTTCAATATAAATGTCTTATAGGTTCCTTGGGACATAATCTTTATAAATCCATTTTAAAATCCTTAAAATTAGATAAATAATACAGTCAACATAAAACATACTTATTCGGGAACATAATCGGTACCCAATTCATTGGAGTACTGTTTGGGTGCACCCATAGAATTACATATATCATGCTCACCCATAATAATTATCTATATCATACTCACCCATCATAAGAAAAAATTTCAAAGTACCACATCTTGAATAAATCCCTCAAAAAATAATTTATCTCATTTGAAAAACCCTTTTGGACATCTATATACCCTTTCATTTTCAAAATAAATTTTAAATACATATATTACTCATAATAGGGTTGGATATTTTAATTTTGAAAAAAAATTGAAGAATTTATTGGAATCTAAATGTCAAATTATAGTTATAGCTGTGAAAAAATTCATTATCTTCATATATGATAAAATAAAACTTTACTTTTTTCTGTTGTAAAGTATGTCAAATCATTTCGTAAAAAAGATTTGTTTTGAAAACCATTGAATGAAATTCAAAAGATGCTGATAACTTCGGTTATAATTATTTTATGTTTTTATAAATATAAAAATTATTTTTTATGAATATTCACAAGGAAGAGAAAGTGTTATAAGGGTGACTTTAAATATGGGATTTTAGAAGATAGTCTCTTACTGTTAATCTCACTCATCACATACATTTCTCAGCTTCTTCAATAGTAAGCATAGTTCAGTTACATACATTATTAATAATGTTGTTTGAGTTTATTATTCCCTTTATATAAGTTAATATCGTGTTATATTTAATTACACAATAAATTAACTTCACACTGGGCCTTTTGATGATATTTGTCTCCTATGTATAAAATGAATATATTAGTTTGAATATTGTCAAATTTTTTAATATTTCATCATATCTAGAACAATAATCATGATATGATTATCATTTTTATAAATTAACTATAATTTATAGAATATTCAATAAATATGAATATAAAAAATGATCTATATTTCAATCATGGTGACGGTAGGTCATATGTTCAGATGAGTAACGTTTTAATATTTTAGCAATCAATATTGGAATAAGGTAAGTATTACATTACCCTTCCAAAATGATAATAACATCCTAAAAAAAATATAATTTCTTTAAACATATTTATATATATCATCCATGTAATTAAATAATGGTAAATAAATCACATCACTTCTTGGAGGATGTATTATATACACACGAACAATGTTATCATTATTAAATAAATAGAATGGTATGTAGAGATATGGAATATTACATTTGAAAAGTACTTGATTTGAAATTAATTTAATTACTATATATATAAATACATATAATAATTACAAACCTAAAAATCATTATAGGTGTTGATGGAAATTTAATTATATTGGATTTTGAGGTAGTAGTCCTCCATACACATAAAAAATAATTATATTTCCCATTTTAATAAAAGATGGGATAGATGTGGATTATTTCAGTAACTCAATAACATCTAAATATATGATATATATTGATATTATAATGGAATAATGTTTAATTATTATTATAATGAGATATAATAAGAAATAAAATAAAAATACATTGTTAGGAATTGTAACACTTCTTTAGAAAACCTCTTAATAATTACAACAAAATATTTCCTATGATGTTTTTTTATCAAAACAAGGTCTCTACGATGTGGCAAGGGGGTATGGAAGGGATGTGGGTGGTTATTTAATGAACTGAAAATGATTTAGAAATGTGAATAAAAGAGGATAGGTGTTACATTTTATAAAATAAGGGCGGGAACTCTGGGAAATACATAAAAAATTAAATTTAAATAAATTTATTATTTTTTCCAAATGGCTCTTAACTAAAATTTTTCAATGATAGGAAGAGTATGAATAAAAATAATATCATATAATAAATTTTTTACATGTTTATATTATTATTATACCCATATTTTATTAACCCTTTGTTAACCCTTTCCATATGTATTGTTATAAAATGATATTTTAGTCATTAATGGTCAATACAGTCTCTATAAATGGAAAATGACTAGTAAATATATCATGGTTTATATCATCAAAAATATTCCATTCACCTGGACAAAGATAATATTTCTTTATTTTATATAACATTTAATAAAATATTAATTTTGTAATATAAAATTAATGTCAATTTTGGATCTATTAATTTAATTTGGCCTTCGAAAAATAAGGAAATAATTAAATATGAATATAAGGCATCCACACCTATCAAATATATCATGTTTATCATAAATATCTTGGAATATAATAATTCATTCAAATCTTATTAATTTTAAAATAAATGAAATAATTTATTTTTTTCTATTAACTGAGTTAATAGTGCATCAATTTTATTTTTTAGTCTGTATCACATGATTTTTAAACTTAATTAACTCAATTTACCATTATCATGGTAAAAACAATTATTATAATTATTATTGATAATAAATAAAATTAAAAAAAGATATATTTACAAAATTTAAAAACCTGATTCATTATATGAACTATATTTTTCAATAGGAAATTCATGTAATTAGAAAAATTCAATTTAAAAATTACACCTAAAACTAAATTAAGGACTATTTTTCAAAATAAAATCATTTTATTATGTTTAAGATTATTTTTACAAAAACATTTAATTTAAAATTCATTAAAAAATAATTATATTATTTTAAAAAATATTGGTTATTAATTTTTTAAACTAACCGAAAATAGTATTATTATTTGAAAGTACATTATATAAATATAAAGATTCAAATGAAAATAAATATTTTCACTATTCATTGAAAAATAATACTTTTCAGAAAAATTTCAAAATTTCAACCTAATATAATTTGGATATTATGATTTGAAACATTATATAATTTAATTAAAATAAATTTTATAGACATTATAGAAATTAATTACAATATTTTCTCACAAAATGAAAAAAAAAACTTTTTGGGGAAAACATATTTTTGAAGAATAAAATGACTTTAATAAGTATAGTGTGATTTTTTTCATTGTATTATTTAATAAAATAAAAATGATTTATGTTGTTTATATCTATTCCATAATTTGGTTAATTATTTTTATATACACAAATAAAACGTCTAGGTTATATCAACTATATTTAAATAATAATATTTAGTTGCTCGCTTAAGCTCCATGTTGTGAATCTTCTATGCTATCAAGAACAGTCATTATTTTTAAAATCATAGGATATTAAATAAATATTACATATGTAATAAAAAATAGTAATTGTAGTGTTTAACTGAAAATATATAATATTGAAAAAACCTATTTTTCACATTGTAATAGTTTATGAATAGAGCTCGGTGAGAAGTAGTGTATTTTTTATCCTCTTTTATGGATATAAAATATTCCAATACCATTTTAATAAAATTCTGTTAGTTTTAATATATAATTTCTATAAAAAATATAATAATGAATTAAAAATAAAAAAGTATATTGAGGATTGGAAACTGCTACCCTTAACATTGAATTTCCTCCGTCACAATATTTGATAATCCATTAGAGTATAGAATTTTGGAAAGTATAAATTAATATGGGTGTGAATAAGGAACTTTATAGATGTATATTGGATGAATATAAATATAAACTTGAACTTTAGATGTATTATATAAAGGTTAGAGTTTGCCCCCATTTTATGGAAACATTGATGGCATTGTGAGAAATATTCATTCATTAAGGGTCAAGAATGAAATTTTAAAAATGAAAAGTGGTTTAGAAATGGGAAAATAATTATATTACAGACAATTCCTAATAAATAATTAATTTTTAATAAAATTTAATGGTATTCATGAAATTAGAATATTTTTAAAATTAAATATCATTTCATGTTTATGTAATATATTTTTAGATACTTAGCATTAAAAATACATATATAACTACGAAATTTCTATTTAAACCATTATATTATATATAATTTTTGTTATCACCAAAAAAATGAAATTGTATACTTCATCCCAATATTATAATTTCAGTATTTTTTACACCATTTTTAACTATTATCCTACTTGTACATGCACCGCATCAATGATATATAATCCTTATGGATAATAATTACATTATATAGTATTAATGATAAATTAATATCATATATATTTAATTATTCATTGATATCATCGTCTAAAACCATCCACAAAATAATTTAAATATTTTTAAAAAAATTTACATATAATTTTGACTTTATTATATTGTGTATGATCAAGGTAAATAGTTGGATAAAAATCTGGTAATATAGATATAAAATTCAAAAATTATGCATAAGAAAAATTGATTAATAAATATTTGTACCATTTATGATTTGGAAAGGAATTATCAATATCTAGATACTATATTCAAGAAAACAAAATTATTTTTCCAATGTTGTGTGGGCACTACATAAGAGCCAAAAAATTATATGATAGGTTTATTGACACAAAATTGTATTGATAATAATGAAATAATCATTATATGGTATTTTTATAGTAAAATCACGTAATATATCATTTATAAATTTCACAAATCATTTTTTTTAATTACTTTCAGGATTACCTCATTAAAGATACTGTATTTCTAAAATCTTTTTATCTTACTCTATAGAAAGAAAAATATATGTACTACAGAAAACATTCCCTTATACTACATTGATCATTTAGAAACCAAAAATTTATTTAATATAATCATATTAAATTAATAAAATACTTATATTTAATTTTTATATAAGACCATATCATTCGTGTAAAAATAAATTATTTAGAAAAAAACTAAATATTTATTAATTTTATATTTAAATTTTTTCCCACACCTCTAAAAAATATTTTCTAATATTATCTAATTATAAATATTAATATGAATACATTGTATAAATATTGATATTAATGAATGAAATTATTGTTATGTGAATCCTAATTCAATAAAATCGGTTCTAGTGTGCTAGAAATTAGACAGTTGGATGATGTGATCTATCACGAGTCCCACACTAGAACATTGAGATCATTAATGAATGGCAGGTAAATTTGATACTAAAACACTTTTATAGATGTTAAAATAGGATATGTTCTATATTAACGGTTAATTAATGTTATAAGAGAAATATAAATTGTATTATTCGTTTGGACATGTGGTATAATTCTAAAGGAAACTTGAGGTGAGAGTTCAATTTCATGTGTGTGAGAATTGACTTGGTTTGCTGAGTATAGTGTGGGGATGTCTATATTTTGTTATAATTGGTCCAGTGGAATCCATCCGGACCCACAAGAACTAATATTTGAATTTTCAATTGAAAGTTAATCTGATAATTAGATGTTTGGAATGATTTTATAAAAGCTGATATTCAAGCTTATGATTTAGTGACAATTCAACCAAACACTTATTAGAAAATAAGGTAGCGCTCACTTACCTTAGATGTCATTTCATTTTTAATGGGATTTTACCTTTAGTGAGAGGTATGAAATAAGAAAAATGTATGTTCTGGGTTGATATATTCTATGGGATATATTTTTTTCTTCTCAAGAATGTCGATATTGGACAATCTTATTTAAGAGGACCTAAATATTCCTTTTATTAGACTTTTTTTGAAGATAATGAAAAAGGTTGAATGGGAACAACTTGACAGAAAGGAACATGGATAGGTGAGGATGACATTGGAATGAAATGCGGAAATTAAAATCCATGAAAAGAAGACAATTAATGAAGTAAATAATGCAGTATACAATACAAACGATAAAACTGATAAATTTAAATAAGTGTTCATGATTATTTGGGTATTCATCCGGATATCATTTTATGGTGGACTGGTGGTAGATTATTTTAATGAATTATATATAATATGTGGGGTGATCAAATTGATGAAGATGATATTCATAGATTAAATTTAGTCACTTCAACAGCTTTCATCACTTCTGAATAGTTATTATTTTATTTTAGTAGGTATGTTAAAATGTTATGTAATGACAAAAAATATATTTTAGAATGTCTCGAAAATGATACTCAATTAATGACATTAAAAAGGAAAAATTAAACCACTATCTAGGAGTTCACTGAATGTTGATGGACAAGGATGATCACCCTTGAGAAGAAGTAAATTTAAACAATAAAAAGACAGATATTGAGGGACAATATAAGGAGATTAAATCATCTAGTTTATTATATATTGGAGTTTTGGGAAGAAAAGTAATTTTCCTCTAAATTACACTACTTTAGGTTGCCAAATTATGAGTCCATTAATCAACTTTACTTCAATGGATAATGGTAGAGGGTGGTTTGGGGGTGTTTTATCGAGTTTACAAGGTGTTCTGATCACATTGTATATACTGAGACATTTCTTTCATCAATGGTCCCATGGTGCGGATACCTCCGGACCTGAGAGAAAATCTAGAACATCAATCTTAACTATTGGGAGTTCGGTTCATTGGTCATCTGAAAATTACAAGCGTTATCTTCCCTCGTTGGGGACCATCACGAGTATTCTATTCAAAATTACAAAAATAGTTCTGGACTTATGATGGTTATGAAGACATTTGGTGAATAGACCTTCCCTTATGGACTTGCATCCCTTCAATACCTCTCTCGAAAATGGGATAATTTCTCAGAGAAAATAGATCAAATGGAAGCCTCTCCACTCAAGGAATGAGAAAAACACAGATGGATCAATTTTTATGGGATCTATGTCTGGTAGTGGATTAATCACATACCCAAAAAGATCATTTGAGGGGTCTTCTTTAGTTATTTCTTAATGGAGACTCTCTAAATGTGTAATCCCATGATATCCTAAGATGATGTATCTTATGTAATCACAGTAACATTCATATAAGGGAGATTGATACTGATTCATTAACAATTTACAATGAACTATCTAGAAATGGACCTATTTCATGGTCCATTGGGCACTCCATTTGAATGTGCAAGAAGATAATGAACATCCAAATGCCCATCATATATATCTGGAAAGGGGAAAATGTTCTGGTTGAATTTATTGATTCTAGAGTGACTCTAGATGATCAGATCATTTTTTCTAGTCTTGGATCCTTTCCCCCCTGAGGGTAGTAACTTTATTCGGGCTAATGATCTTGCGCTCCATTATTTCAAACCTCCTTAATTATTTATTTGTATTCCCATAAGCCTTTTTCCATTTAATAAAATAAAAAATTCTTTTGGTGTGTGATCAGAGAGAAAGGATTCATGTCTAATAATATATACAGACATTTTTGGAAATTTAAATTTTGAGTATGATGATGTTATCCATATCAGGGGGATATAAGATTTTAATGTTAGTATAACTAGTTTATGTGTCATTTAATTGAAAGATATTAGACACATCCTTTGGATATGTTAGAAAATAATTTTTATACGTCAAATAGATGAGTAAGGAAATGTGAATAGTTTTATAAACAATGATTCAATGGTTACTGATGGATCCATAGTTTTTTCATGATGAATAATGGATGGGACCCTCTATTTGACCAGATAATAAAATAGAGTGCTATTATTAAAATAAAAAATTCATAATAGTATATAATTATTATAATTTCAACTCCTATAACTTATTTTGAAGAATATGATGTTTTTAAAATCAAAATTATTTTCGAGGTTTGATTATACAGATGATTGAAGGTGTGAATGTTGTTTTCTAGGTAAATAGTGATGTTTTTCCTTCAATGTGAAAAAATAAAATCCTAGAGCATGGTGTTGAAATTAAATCACTCAGATGTTTAGGTTCTCAACCCCATCTGAAATAAATGTGTGTCACATTAAATTTTGGAAATTATTTAATTATTCCACTATAATGGTTTTTTTATTCTTTCGAATGAGAATGTTTTATGTGTTTTAATAATTTATTCAAATAAAATCCTTGTTATTGAGGGAGTATAGAAAGAAGGAAAAATTCTTATGCACTGATTAAAATATTTAATGAAATGGATAACGATATGAAAAATATTGGTAGCTGAAATGGATGGCTAGAGATGATGATGCCCAAGACACCTCTGAAAAGAAATGAAGATGCATAGATGGATAGAATATTGTATGATATGGCTTGAAGCATATCATTTCACACAAAATTTGTTTACAGGAATTTGGAAGCAGAAGTAAATATAGTAGCATATAATTTAATCTAAATTCTAATGTAAACATTTGTTTAGGAACATTTATAAGTTCTATGGTTTGGTAAATTCAAAAATTCAATCACCGAATATTTAGTTTATAGTCTAAATTATTTTCACATTGCTTTTAAATATAGGGATAATATAGAGGTAATTTCTACGAATTGTAATGTCCCAAAAATTCAATGAAAATTCTTTTTTTGGAAAATTTTGTGGGACTATTTCTATACAAGACAATCAAAAGGCATGTGATTCTGAGGCCCAGTGACCCCAGAAAAAATGTTTAAAATTTTATTACTTTGTATAAATTTTTGCGCCTTTACGGTATTGGAAACATCTGAATGGGTTCCAAGATTAAAAATCTATAGCCACCATTGTTTCTAGAATAAAGACTTTACCAATGTATGGACCTAACCTCAGCAGGTGTGGTTCGAAGGAAAAAATATAAATTTTGGGATTTTAAGGTAAAATAAAATAAACATCAAAGAGATTATTTTATTAAAAAAACTTCCTTTGGGATGGAACAATGAGGAAACTATTTAATTTCATAAATTATGTTGGATCATAATATAAATGTTTATGTATATTAGATGGAATAATAGAAGAGGGGATTAATAGTAATTTTAAAAAACTTTTGTATTAAAACACATCAGGAAGAAATTTGTTTAATAGGTCTTAAAATAATACAATTCACAACCAAAACAATTGACCACAATGGTCTTGGATCTTATAGTTATAATAACATGTAATACTTATAATTAATGAAAAACAATTTTATTCTCACTGAACACAACGATCAGAGAAATAAAAATGAAAAATATCCCACCATACAACGTATAGAATCTATTAATATTATATTTATCAAAAGAATCATAATTGAAACAATTACAATTGAAATTAATATGAAAAGAATGGGGAAACAAAACAATTCCATTTCTAATACAAACAAAAGTGGAAATTAAAAGTATTACAACTATTTTATCACAAAGAGAAGGGTTTCCTTAAACCTAGGATAAAAGGCTTTTCTTACCACCACCTCGGTAAGCCCCCGATACGATGATTGGCACGTCTGTCTTGCTATCCCCATAAGACATTGATTTTACAGGTAATCGATACCTCATTCATTCAAAAACTTGAAAGCCCTCGATATGATGATTGTTCACAATGTATGCCTATCCCCAGCAACCCTTGATCGTTATCACCTGGTTGGTTTCACTAATAAAAACCATGCATTTGTTGAAATAAAAATACTATGAATGAGTCGTTCACGTTTTCTAATTCCAAGGATTTGGCATTATACAAGATAGAAGTCACAACATCTCTCTCTAGAACATGATAGAAGAAAAAGTTGATCAAAGTCTATAAGTTGTTTTACCAGCTTAAAATGACCTTTTATTTATAGGCCTCAGGTTCCAATTGTCATATTTCCTCCAATGGTCATATTTCTCTGAAAAACTAAGAGGGACTTGGACACCTGGAATAATAACGGTCATATTGAAATTGAAAATATGACATCATTTTGATTAGTGGATAACTAACTCTATGAGATTGTCTTGGTTAAAACAAAAGATATATGAAAATTATAATCACGAGTAAAATTTATATAAAACATGTATTTTGATAAAAGAATAAAAACATGCATGTGACAAATGTAAAAAATGAGTACTATTAACATTACTTAGTGTAATGTATTGATATGATGGAACGTGTGTATTATGAAAAATAGTTAGTACGATATATAGAGTGAGTATGATTGACAGAGTCAGTATGATTCAAAGAGTCAGTATGATTGACAGAGTCAGTACAATTCACAGAGTCAGTACGATTGACAAAGTCAGTACGATTGATAGAGTCTGTACAATTGATAGATTCAGTATGATTGACAGATTCAGTATGATTGACAGATTCAGTATGATTGATAGAGTCAACATGATTGACAGAGTCAATACGGGTGACATAGTCAGTATGATATACAGAGTCAGTATTATTGACAGAGTCAGTACGATTGAGAGAGTCAGTATGATAGACAGGTTCAATACAATTGACAGAGTCAGTACGATTGACAGAGTTAGTATGATTGATAGAGTCAGTATGATTGACAGATTCAGTACGATAAACATAGTCCGTATGATAAACATATTCAGTATGATAAACATTGACAGCATGATAATCATAGTCAGTATGATAAACATAGTCAGTACGATAAAAATATTTAATAAGATAAACATAGAAAATGTTTTCAATGTAAGCCCTTTATTTGAGAAATGAGTATAAATAGATTTTTGATTTCCAAAACAAAATAAATAAAAGTCAAAATAATACTTTTGACTTAACAATCTCCCCCTTTTGGAAAGCACAACATATAAAGTTAAACTTGAAAGATATACATATCTCCCCCACGGTTATGAAAAAAAAATTTAGTGAAGAAATGAATACAACTAACTCCCTCGTAGTAATATACTTTCCTAAGGATTGTATTCATATAGATTTTCCTTGATATAGTTGTATTATTTTTGAGTAAAATATTAAAAATTCCACCCCTTTGTGAAAAATTCTCCTCTTTTATAATACATTCTACCACTTTGTGATTTACCAAAAAATGGGGTAGTCATGAGTTTCCTAAAAATATTATAGATAAAAAAAATGCAATACAATGGAAATGAAAACACAAAAGTCATTAAATTGTCAAAAGTGTATAGAATTTGAAATGTAAATCAAGAAAGATATATATAATAAAACATTCATTTGTTTTCTATTTATTTTTCTTTCTTGATAAACTCATGGAGAATGGCCTTTATATTCTTAATTTTGTTCTATTACTCTAAGATAGAATCACCCTGGGATTTGAGAAGCACTTGTTGGACATAAAAATTTTGATCCTGGTTTTTGATAGTCTCTTCTTGAATTCTGATCACTTCATCACGAGTATCAATTCTCTCTTGCATAATCTTAATTTCATGATTCAACATTGTGCATTGTTTCTTTAACAAAACTATTTCATCTTTGAAAAATTAATCCTTTGAGAACTCTAACTGGAAAGTACTGAACATTTCATTGAAGAAATCCAATTTGAGTCTAAACAAGATAGTCAGAGCATCGCTGAGAAACCTGAAGAACTGGCGTTGGTTTGAGGAGGGGGTTCCTCTATTTATAATTGAATTTGGGTGACCATTGGACATATATGGTTGATATTATAAGATAAATAATCTAACGGTGATGAATAATAAACATTAAAAATGAGAAACAAAAACATTAAAGAGAAGATGATAAAATAATGTACCTCTCAGAGATTTCAAGTAAGTTGATGGTTACATAGTATTATGAAAGTAAAAACATAATACCTTATAGAAAATAAATTGTTAAATAAATAATTAAAAAAAATCAATCAACAAACTTATGAAAAATAAAGTGAATATTATTGGTTTTCGGGCCGATGGAAAACAATGTCATTGCCATAGGTTGTCAAACTGATGGAAAACAAAGTCATTACCATTGGTTTCCAAGATGATAGAAGACAAAGTCATTACCATAGGTTGTCAAGAAAATGGAAAAGAAATTAATTACCATAGGTTTTAAATCAGATGGGAAAAAAATTATTACCAAAAGTTTTCAAGGCTATGGAAAACAAATTCATTACCATAAGTTGACAAGATGATGGAAAAAAATTGCCAATACAATAAACAATAAACAGCATGTCAAAACAGAAAACAGAATATCAAAACAATAAAAAAATTCAATACAAAAACTTAATTTCAAAACAATATGTATATTGTGAAAACAAAAACTGAATGTCAAAACAATAAGAAGAATGTCAAAAGAAAAAAGATAATTTCAATACAATAAATAGAATTTCAAAACAATATATAGAATGTCCACACGAAAATTGAATGTCAAAACCGTAAACATAATTTCAAAACAAAAATATAATTTCAAAACAAACAAATAATTTCAAAAGAAAAACCTAATGCCAAAATATTAAAAACAATGTCGAAACAATAAACAGAATGTAAAAACAATAAATAGAATGTAAAAATAAAAATATAATGTCAAAATAATAACAAAAATGTAAAAACAAAAATATAATTTCAAAAAAATAAAGAGAATGTCAAAATAATAAATAGAATTTCAAAAAACAGAATGTCAAAATAATAAACGGAATGTCAAAAAAATAAACAGAATGTCAAAAAAATAGAATGTCAAAAAAATAAACAAATTTTCAAAACAATAATTACAATATCAAAACAAAATATAGAATTTCAAAACAAAAGCATTAAAATAAAATAACAAAAATGAAAAATGAAACAAAATAATGTAAAATAGTTAAAAAATAGTAGGATACTAATGTCCTCCCCTATAAATGGGAGTATATAAAACATTAGAAATCAGAAAAAATCAAGGAAAATGATATTACTTATACCAACATTCATCCCTTGAGAATTATATCCAAAGGTAATGTTTCCACCTTTTGTTTAGAATATCTTTTAAAAGAAATATTTTTTACCAGTCATGTGTTGAGAACAACCAATATCCATGTACCAAATGTTCTTGTTGTCGGTACACTTATTATTTTCTTGAAAAAAAATTAGATTTTCAAAACCCAAAATTTTTTGGTTCTATAAATGTAATTATAAAAAATTTGGGTATCCATATTTGTATTACAAAAATGAGATTGATGAAAATCTAATGATTGAGTTCTATTAAGAGAACAATTTCTTTCCAAATGTTTACCATATTGAAATTTATTACAGAATGGGGTTGTCTGCATGGCAAAATAGTTATTTCAATGACCTGGTTTAAAATGAGTATAACTAAATCCAAAATGATTCCTTAATGGTCGAATTTGACAATACATCATTTAAAAATTTTCCTTTCCTAATGTAAAATTTTACAAGCTCTTCCATAAATATAATATTTCGGACATTATGTTAACAACCATGTTTTTATAACCAAAAACATTATTTTTAGAACAATAGTTAGTCTCTAAAATATATTTAAAATAAATTATATTTTTAATATCCTTATAATGTTTATTATTCTCAGATAAAACTTCCTCATGGTTTTTTTATTACTTTCAAAATCAAATGCTTTCTTTTAAAGATCCCTTGAAAGATCTAATATTTATTTTATAAGAACAGTTATTCTTTAATTGGACTTATAATGATTTTTCTATTGTATAGATTTTTCATTTTCATCATGTTTATAGAATCTAGTTACTTCTTTAAAATTAGGTAAATTTTTTTCTGCTGAGGAAGATTCTTCATCTGAAGAGTAATAATGCTTCTCACCAGGGTAATTGGAATTTAAAAAAACATTTCTATGAGATTCGTAATTGTGTACCTTAGTCATGAAAAAAATATTTTCAATAGGTAGTCTGGCTATTATACCAATATTTCTTTTTTTCAGATGATTCTTATTCTGAAGAATCATCTAATGAATCACCACCACTTTCACTCCACGTATCATTTTCCTTCAATAATTTATTTTTCATTGACTTGTAATACATTCTCATGTTTCTTTCAGAATGTTTCTCCTTCGTGTATTTTCTTTTAATAAAAGCACAATCCGGCCTATTATGACCTACTCTCTTGCATTCATAACAAGTTTCTTCGAAGTCTATCTTGTATTTCATTTCTATCTATTTGAACATGTATTGAATATCTTTCATTCCCACAATCTCGTTCATCCTTTATGAAATATTGGCTAACTCATTCTTAGATTGTTCACTATCACTTGATTAAGATACAACAACTTTATTTTCATAGGATCTTGTCACCCTTTCTGGTGTCTTATCATTGGATGTAGTAGTGAAAGCTACACTTCCATTTCCATTCTTATTTTTATTGAAATCATTATTCATTTTCATTCATGATTCATTCTGAAGAAGAGTTCCAACTATCTTATCAAGATTGATTTGAGTAACTTTCCTATTTTCATCAATAGATATCCTTTTCGATTCCCATTCATTTGGAATTATATCGACGATATTTTCTACAAGTGATTCATCATCAATACCTTTTTCTCCCATATATTTTAAACTGTTGACAATTTTCATAAATCATTATTGCACCAAACATACTAGTTCTCCATAAGGGAAAAAACCCATGATATTATAATTGAAGCATTCCTCTTCTTATTTCCATAACATTATATGTACCAAAATGTGTGATTTCAAATTTCATCTAAATATAATTGGATCCATTGAAAGATGATATCTGACTATATATATTTCTGGTCATAGAATAATAAAAAGTGTTGCATACCTTATAATTAAGTAGAAATTATTATTTCTCTTGATTGGTGAGAGTATTAACTTCTTCATCAGAAATTTTATATCCTCTAGTAAACATAATAAAGATGTCCAATCTCGTATTAATAAAAAATGTCTTCATTCTATCACTCCACTATTCATAATCATTCCCATCAAAAATAGGTGGTCTAGTTGGATTCAGATTGTCAATTAATTCAATATTCATTCCTTCCATCTAATAAAACATTACTTTTCCACTCCTCATAATAGTGTTGTATGTAGTTATAAATAGTTATTTTTAATATCAATAAAATCATATTGTAAAAAGAAATAAAGCAAGTAATACAAATCTATGGAAACCTTCTTCTGATTCTAATTTTTGGATCATAATATAGATTTCTATGTATATTATAAGGCACAATACAATAGGGGGTTCATTTTATGTTTATAAAACATTCGAATTAAAACACTTAAGAAAGAAATTATTTTAACAGGTCTTAAACTAATACAATTCACAACCAAGAAAATTGACCACAACAGTATTGGATATAATTGTTTTAATAAGATGTAATACTTATAAGAAATGAAAAGAAATTGTATTCGAGTTGAATACAATGATCAGAGCAAAAAAAGTGAAAAATATTCTACTATACAACATAGAGAATCTATTAATACGATATGTATCAAAAGAATCGTAATTGAAACAATTTCAATTGAAATGAAATTAAAAAAAAGGGAAACAATACAATTCCCTTTCTAACAAAAACAGCATTAGAAATTAAAAGTATTACAATTATTTTATCCCAAAGATAATGGTATCCTTACACCTAGAATAAAAGGTATATCTTACACCCACCTTGGTAAGCCCTCGATATGGTGACCAGCACCTCCCACAAGCCCTCGATTTTATAGGTAATCGATACCTCTATCTTTCAAACACATGAAAACCCTCGATATGAAGATCTGTCACACAGTCTACCTATCCCCATCAGCCCTCGATCGTTATCACCTGATCGGTCACACAAAGCAAAACAAAGAACTTATTGAAATAGAAAAACAAATAACAAGCCATTCACATTTTGTAATTCGAAGGATTTCTCAGGAAGAAAGAGAGAAGTCACAGAGTCTCTCTCTCTAACATGATAGAAGAAAAAGTTTATCGTGGTCTATAAGATGTTTTCACAGTATCAAATGACCTTCTATTTATAGGCCTCATGTTCCAATGGTCATATTTCCTCCAACGATCATATTTCTCTAGAAAACTATGAGGGACTTGGACACCTGGCATTATAACGATTATATTGAAACAGAGAACATGACATCATTTTGATTAGTTTATAACTAACTCCATGACATCTTTTTGGTTAAAAAAATATATACGAAAATAATAATAATGATTATTATTGATATAAAACATTGATTTTGATAAAATAATAAAAACATGCAAGTGATAAAAGTAAAACATGAGTACAATTAATATTACTTAGTGAAATGTATTGATATGATGTTAAGTGATTATGATGCACAATAGTCAGTATGATAGATAGAGTCAGTATAATTGACAGAGTTAGTAGGATTGAAAGAGTCAATAAGAGTGAAAACGTCAGTACGATTTAAAGAATCAGTACGATTGACAGAGTCTGTAAGATTGGCAGATTCAGTACGATTAACAGAGTCACTATGATTGAAATAGTTAGTAAAATTGTCAGAGTCATTATGATAGATAGTTTTAGTATGATTGAAAGAGTCATTACGATTGACAGGGTCAATACAATTAATAGCGTCCAATGATAGATAGAGTAAATAGGATTGACAGAGTCAGTATGAATGACAGTGTCAGTATTATTGATAGAGTCAGTATGATTGATAGAGTCAGTATGATTGACAGAGTCAGTATGATTTAAAGAGTTAGTATGATTGAAAAATTGAATACAATTGACAGAGTCAGTACAATTGATAGAGTCAGTACGATAAACATAGTTAGTACGATAAACATATTCAGTACAATAAACATAGTTAGTATGATAAACATAGTCAGTATGATAAACATAGTCAGTACAATAAACATAGAAATTATATTCAATGTAAGTCCTTTATTTGATATATGAGTTTAAATATATTTGTGATTTACAAAACATAGGACATTAAAGTCAAAAAAATACTTTTTACTTTACAAATGAAGCAGCGTAAAAATGCTGCAACACATTATAACTATAATGTTGAATTTTTTATCTCTATTTAATGTATTAACATGGATGTGGGAATTATAGGATGATCTTTGAGGCTTTGGGAAGTTAGAATTGGCAAACAGTTATGAAAATGGTGAACAAAATTCTTTCCTCCCATCATCTTCAATAGATCACCATCGATAATAACGTATCAAAGGATCACCAATGATACTAGCTAACTACGGATCAAAGTTCAGTGAATGACTGCGTGTTATTCCGTCCTTCACCAAAAAACATTCTAATTCCAAGTAAGGGGTTTTTTTTTCTGTGTGACCTCCCATCCCTAGTTCTTCTTATCAAGATTTCAAATGATGGTCTATTCACTACAAAATTGACTTGTGGATCGATCATCTTCACAAGAATGGGATTTTGACACACCGGGATTTAAGCGGGGATTATATAATAAATTTTATTTTAATTTCACCCCTTTATTTTATAATGAAATTAACAATGACCAAACGAACAAGGACAATATTTGTTGCTTTGGGTGTTCATGGTGATTTCTCTCCCACCTCGCGTTCTTCATTGATGGACCCCGTGTTCGTGTCAGATTCTTTCAGGGCGGTTCTAAACATGGTTGGACCACTGATTCAATGGAAAGAAGTCTTGGAGGACATGGTAGTGGAGGTAGCGACCTGAGGATCATGACATGACTCATGGATTACAAAATAGACCACCGGAGCAAGTCTGGTGGCCTGTGGAAGCTCACATCGGTGGCACACGGTAGCGTCCATGTGTGGGATCTGGCTTGTGAAAGAGGAACACTTCAGTGGAAAAGGTGGACCATATAATTCATTGTGGGTTGGGATAAGAGGATACCGGAAATTGGCCAATGATGATTCAGGAGAAGTAGTTGGTGAACTATGCCACACAGCTGGAGGCCAAGGTTCGTTGGATGGGGTTGGAGAGATGAGTAATGTGCTTGGATGTCGTGGTCTAGTTGGACCATGATGGAAACCCACAGTAATGGGTGTGTGTGGGATGCAGTGCCTGCCACATCATAGGAGAAGAAGACTGGCCTACTCCAGTGGGCCGGGTAAGACCCAGCCAGTCCAACAAGGGCCCGACGTGTTGGTTCGGCCGACCCAGGATGGCTCGGCAGACCCGAGTCAGGTTTGCAGGCCTCAGGCCGGGCTGGGTCGAGTATGTCCATCCGATTTGGACCAACCATGGACCCCACCACCACATTTTTACTAAAATAATCCTAAGATCCTAACTGTACTTCTGATCGAAGAGTCGTTTATAGTTTTGGGACCTATGTGATGTGGAGTTCCTTTGGATATACTCTAAGTGGGTTTTGTGATATTTGATATTAGACCAATGACATTAGATTTAGATTCTCTCAGAATAATGTTCACTATGATGGGATTCTTGCGGTTGGCTACATCTAGAAGACTGTGACGATCGGGTATAGGTTCCTAAGTAAGACTTAGTGATGAATGATTCTAGGTGCTCTAGCTCGACTAAGAGACAAGTAGTTATAGGATCACTTGTTGGCTTAACTGATGATTGGTTCTATGTGCCCCAGCAGGCCTAGGTGATGAGAGGGTCTAGGTACCCTAGTATGCCTATGTAACGAGTTGGTTTTGGTTCCCCAGTAGGTCAATGTGTCTTATCTGGGATGAGTACCTCAATAGTTCATGGTGTTCTATTTTTAGGACAGGTAGTCTTGATTTTCATACATTAGCGTTATACCTATTTCATCTGACTATAGTGACTCTATATTAAATGTACTTCTTAGGGGATACACTTTGAGTACCTCTTTGATAGTCTAACTTGTGCATACATTCCTTTGTCGTATTAACTTTTTTTTTGGAATCCTTACTGCGTGTTGTGTTACTCACCCCTACATGGGCTTTGCCCAAACTCGTTGTGTCTTGTGCAGATGACAGACGCTTCGATGGAGACCGTTGTGGTATGGGACTAGGCGTTGCCAAGTGAGATCCGACAGATGAGGCATACTTCTCCAACATAAGGAGGCATCCCCTTCACATATCCTTTAAGTATGTTTTGCCTCATATGGACTTCAAGATCTTGTAATTTTCTTTTTTTGGGCTTGAATTTTTTCCCCTTTACTTTTAGTTTTTTATTGTTACTCTCAACGGTTGTCTTAGTGGCATGTATGTTATGTTTTCATCATTGTGGGATGGGGATGTGTGTGTGTGAATGTGTACAGATACTTGGGAAATTTCCTTCCACTTACGGGCTAATTCTATTGGTGCTAGTCACTATACCTAAGCCATTGGGAGGAAGGATTGAGGTAGTCATGGAATAGGATATGGGGAATGGGTCATGACAGAGTTGTATCGGAGGAGCAGGGTGTGTTGCACCTGTGGTGGGAAGGGACACATAACTCGTGACTATGTGAATCGTCATGCATACTATCAACAGAAGGACTAGGGACCATAGAGGAAGTGGAAGAGTGTAGAGTAGTGTGTTCCACTGGGAGGTGGATGTATCATGGGAGTAGGCAAAGAAGAAGGTGGTGAGAGGAGGTTCGAGGTTCTACAGCCACGACCCCTAGGTTGTCCATCACAGGCTTTGGGCGTAGGCTTATAGGGGAGGGCCCAGCTTCATGTAATAGAAGCCTATGATCTAGAAATTCCAGATATTATTAGAGGTAAGATCATTATCTTCTTCACCATATATTTAGTTTTAATAAACACAAGTACCAATATCTCCTTCCATTCTAATGACCATGTTTAGAGCTCAATTATTTTGGTAAATCTGTTGGCTAATACATATGATTAGAGACTCCTATAGGAGGGAATTGGAGAATAACACCCTGGTTTCAATAGTGAGAGCATACACTTGGAGTCTAGATCATCAGTTGGGATGTTATATTAGCAGCATCAATGCCTTATGACATCATTTTTGGTGTAGAATGTATATCCACATTCCATTCATAGATTGGCTATTTAGGTGCAGAGTGTGGTGTGTCCACAAATATGGAACCATGTTCACCTCTAACAGTGAAAAGGGAATGCTTTAAGTGTTGTCCAAACATACTCGAACGAGGTTGCATCTAATCACTCAACAGTTGGCTAGCTTTACCCTCAGTGTGGTTGTCGAGAAGAGCCCTCAATTTCCTGCAGTGGTGGACGCGTACGAGGACAGCATTCCTGGGGATGTTCCAAAATTACCTCCTCATAGGGAGATTGAATTCTACATTGAAATGTATCCCATGATGGAATAGATATCAATACTAGAATATCAGATGGCTCCCACTGATCTTCGTGAGTTGATGGTCTAGCTTGAGTGCCTATAGATAAAGGGCTTCGTATGGTCCACTGTTTCACATTGGACGGCCCCAGTTGTTTTTCAAGAAGGCGGATGGGAGAATGAGAATATTTGTAAACTATCATCACCTAAATCAAATGAATATGAAGAACAAAAAACCAAGGCCTAGAATCTATGACCTCTTCGTCCATCTGAAGTGAGTTATGTGGTTCTCGAAGTTAGATCTCAGATCCAACTATCATCATATTCGTGTATGGGATGAGGATATACCCAAGACATCCTTTAGATATCTTTATGGCCACTATGACTTCTTGGTAATTAAATTAGGCATGACTAATTCTCCAAAACATGTTCATGAGACTCAGGAACAGTATTTTCGAGCCTTACCTCGACCAATTCTTCATGGTCTTCATTGATGACATCCTGGTGTACTTCACATCTGAGGAGGATCGCATGACATGCCTAGGGATTGTCCTAGATATAATCCAAGAGAACCAGCATTATGGGAAGCTCTTGAAGATTGAATTCTAGATTCAGGGAGGTCCAATTTTTGGGACATGTCATTTTTTGAGGCTAGAGTTGTAGTGGACCCAGTGAAGATAGGTTGGTGCTTTCTTGGGGGCCACCTAGGAGAATGACTGAGTTGTGGAGTTTCTGGGGTTTGGCTGGATACTATGAGAGGTTTGTGCCCAACATTTCTAGGATAGAAAACCATTATCATAATTTACATAGAAGGTATACCGCTTCATATGGGTGGATAATTTCCATGAGAGACTCCAGGATTTGAGGTGGAGACTAACAAGAGCCCCTATATTGATACTTCGAGATGAGGGAGTACGGTGTGTAGAGTTCTATGATGCATCAGGGGCCGAATTGGGTTGTGTACTTCTGTAGGAGAATGAAGTGATTTCCTATGGTTTTCCACAATTGAAGAAACATTATCAGAACTGTGTGACCTGGGATCTTGAGCTAGTAGTAGTGGTGTTCTCTTTAAATATGTGGTGTAACTATTTGATGGGTGAGAAGTTCACTGTATACTCTGACCAAAAAAATATCATGTATATCTTATCCCTGAAGGAACTGAACTTTAGATAGAGGTGGTGGATAGAGTTCTTCCATGACTATGACATTGAGAAAGCATATACTCTTAGGAAAGGTAATGTGGTGGCGTACATGATCAGAAGAAGAACCAGGATTCAATTGCTACATGAGGCGTGGAGCAGTTAGTAGTGATGTAATTATACTTCATAGATGGTAATGGAGAATCTTACCTTCAGTTTATGGTTGTGACTCCCCTACTATTGTATCAAGTAAGGGAGGCACAACTTTGGGATGTCAATTATGAGGCCCGGCGTGATCCATCATACACAGGGGTAGGCCACTAATGAATATTCAATAGGTTTGTAGCACAACGTTCTTTTAAAATAGTGCATCATTGTACTGGTGATGTTGTGAGGGGAGGTTCTGGGAGAGTTCCACACATCTCTAATGGTGGTGTATCCTAGAGTGGAAAAGATGTACCAAGATCTATGATATCAACCCTGGTGATTGGGGATGATATACATAGTGGAAAAGTATTTTTTCTTGATGCCCCACTTTTCAGAAAATGAAGGAAGGGCATTAGCTTCCAGCTATCTTGGCTCAACCAATCGAGGTACCAGAGTAGAAAAGGGATTGTGTTTCAACGGAAAATGTGATAGGTTTACCAGACACATCCAAATGACATGATACTAGCTTGGTGGTCTCGGATCAACTCCCCATGTCGGCCTACATCCTACCCATCCGAGAGTAGGGTTCTATAGAGGGCAGGGTACTCCTCTATGTACAAGAGATAGTTCGGATTCATGGGGTGCCTCTGATGATTTTTTTGGACCATGATTCTAACTTCATGTCCTAGATGTTGAAGGTACTAAAGGGGTCATTTAGGACATAGGTACGTTTTAGCATTACATTTCATCCACAGAGAGACAGCCGGACTAAGATGACTATCTAGGTTTATTAGGACATGCTTCGTTCTTGAATCATGGAAATTTTTCATAGTTGGGAGGACCATCTACCACTGGTGGAGTTCGCGTATAACAATAGCTACCACTCCACCATTGGTATGGCACTTTTCGAGGAATTTAATTGGAAACCATGTAGGTCATTGTTATGTTGGACAGACCCAGGGGTGTCAGTACTCCTGGTTCCATATATGGCATGGGACACCACCGAGAATGTGAATCTCATCCTGCAATAGATGAGGACTACACATTCAAGGTATAAATATTATGATGATAGGAGATAGAGGCCCTTGGAGTTTGAGGGAGGAGACCATTTGTTCTTTTGGGTCTCATGTTGATGGGGACTGAAAATATTTGTTCTCTGTAACAAGTTTTCGTTGAGATTCATCAGACCTTTCCATATTCTATGTAGAGTTGGCAAGGTGGTGTATCACCAAGATCTTCCCCCAAAAATTCATAGTGTGTTAATTTCATTCACATGTCGCTACTGAGAAAGATCTTTAATGAACCACTGCATGTCATCGACTGGGGTGAGCTGAGCATTAACGAAGGGGGACATTTATGGAGTTCCCAATAGATATTGAGGATCGACATGAGCGGGTCCATCATCCGTTCTTGATTTATCTTCTGCATGTTCAGTGGCATCATGGGATTCTCTAGGAGATCACATGAATTTGGGAGGCTCAAATTTGCGCTCAGTATCCCCTATTGTTTGTTTATCCCTTGTTTTGGATTTTGAGGAGAAAATCTGTAAGGAGGGGAGAATTAAATGTCTCAAATATTTTATTAATTTATTTTTTTAAAAACATTATGAGACTATTTCAAGACTAGATGCTCATATGGAATCTTATTGTAAGTCCTAGTCTTCCTAGAATATATGTTCAAATTTTTTTAGTTTTTTAAAAATAGTGAGAGAGTGTGGTTTTGGAAACTTCTTGAGTGGGTGTCTAGATTAAAACTATTAGGGGACTATTGATTCTAGAATGACGACTTTAACCAATGATAGACCTGACAACGAACAGTTCTGGTCGAGGGAAAAAGTTAACATTTCATTCATTTTAAGATAAAATAAAATAAACATAAAAGATTATATTTTATTCAAAAAGTAATTCACTGTGACGCTGCAATGAGGAAATTGTTTCATTTAACAAATGAAACAACAGAACAATGTTGTAACACAACATAAATAAAATAATGGAACATATTATCTCCATTCAATGGATTAAAGTTGATGAGGAAATCATAGTAATATTTTGGGGGCTCTAGGATTTTAGAATTGGTGAATAATGACGAAAATAATGAACACACTACTTTCCTCTCTTTATCTTCAAAGGATAACCATTGATAATGACATATCAAAGGATCTCCAACAATAGCAGCAAATGGTGGCTCAAGGATCAATGAATGAAGGCATGTTGAAATATTCTTCATTGATGAATGATTCTATTTAATTTAATATTTTCTTTCAGTGTGACCTCTCTTCCCTTGTTCTTCCATTTTAAATGACGAACTCGAGTCAATTCACTAAAAAATTGTCCCATAGATCGAGTGTCCTTGCAAGAATGGAATTTTTACATTTGGGGATATAAGAGTGGATTATATTGTGGCAATTATTTGAAAGTCCCTCATTTTTCCTCCAACGTAGATAATGATGGAAAAATGAACAAAGCTGACGTTTTTTTCCTTGGGTGTTCATGGTGATCTCTCTCCCTCCTTGTGTTCTTCACTGATAGACCCCAGTGGTCATGATAGATTATTTCTGGGAGGTTCCTAATGAGTATGGACCCCCATATCAATGGAAAACAGCTTTGAGCACATGGCTGTGAAGTTATAAACATAAGGATCACATTGGGACTTATATATTAGAAAATTAACCACAGGAGCGAGTCTGATGGACCACGTATGCACCCACTGGCGGTGGCACATGGCGGTGATAGCCGCCTATGGGAGGTGGTTCACCTTGGTGGAGAATGCAGCCCAAAGTATCCACCCTAGGCGGTGATCAGAGGCCATCGGTATGCAGTTGATGGCGGTTTGGATGACTCTGCTATCGAGTTTCATCATGCCATTGGAGGTTGCGGTAAAACTAAAATATGGTGGAAGCCCGAATCAACAACCACTTCTGGGATGTGGAGCTAGCCATATCTTGGGCCGAGAGAACCGGCCTGCTTCAGCGGGATGGGTTGGACCTGAGTCGGCTTAGTGGACCCTGTGAGGTTGTTGTACCCTAGGCCGGGTCAGTGGACCTAGGGCTAGGTTGGACCCAACTGGGCCCAATTGGCATGGTCGACCAGTTGTGTCGTACCCCTTGACGGGTTTGTGGGTCTGGGTTGGGTTAGTGGACCCAGGTTAGGTTGGTGAACCCGAGTCGGGTTGGTGGACCCTTGTCAGGTCGGTGGACCCGGGTTGGGTCGACTAACCCGAGTCGAGTTGGTGGGCCCCATACCAGGTCGGGTCAGGTTGTTCTGACTAAGTTGGATTGGTCTAAGACTCCACCAGCCCCTCATTACTAAAAGTAACATAACTTTAAAAAAATACATCCAATTGGTAAGAAATTGTGGTGTTGAGACACTCGGGAAGAGGTGGTACTTTTGATATACTCTAAGTGGGATTTCATGGAAGTTGAGATAAGACTAATGCACTCAAGAGTATGTTCCCCCTGAATCAATCACACTATGAGTGGGAATCATGTGTGAGATGTGACGAGAAGACTGTGATGAGCAGTTCTATGTGCTGGAGCAAGCCTAAGTGATGACTAGGTCTAGGTTACCCAACATGCCTATGTGATGAGTGGGTCATAGTGACCCAACATGCCTAAGTGACGAGTGGGTTTAGGTACCCCAGCTTGTCTAAGTGAAGAGCGGGTCTAGGTTCCCTAAGAGGGCTAAGTGACTAATTAAGGATAAGTGTCTCGTAAGTAAAACATGTTCAACATTTATGACTGATAGACTTTCATATAAATCTTTAGATTTATAATTGTGTGAGATAACTTTAGTGACTCTCTCTTGATTTTACTTTTTAGGCGATACACTTTGTGTACCTCTTTAATAGTCTACTTCATGCATATTTTACTTTGGGGTATTACCTTTGTGTTTTTGGTTCCTTAATGAGTATTTTGTTATTACCCTTACACGGGCTCTTCCTAAACGTGTCATGTTTTGTGCAGATTATAGATTCTTTGATAGAGACCTTCGTGGTCTAGATCTAGGAAATGCCTAGTGGGATCTAACTGATGAGTCATAATTACACAGCTTCAGGTAGACCACGATCACCTACCCTTCTGTTAGGGTTTACCATAGACAGACTTCAAAAGATTTTAATTTTATTTTTTTTGGGATTGTATTCTTCCCCCTTTACTTACAGTTTTTACTATTACTCACATAGGTTGTCATGGTGTCATGCATGTTCAATTTTCAGTATTGAGTGATGGGGATATGTGTGTGTGTGCGTATAGGTACTCGGTAAAATGCCTCTCACTTTCTGGATAATTCCACTTGCACTAGTATCTAGTCACTGGCCTTTGGGAGGTGGTCTAGGGATAGTCACAGCTTGGGCCCCAAGGGACGGGTCGTGACAAGATTAATTCCATGTTGGATATGCAGATGGAATTTTTTTATATAAGTTATAGAATGATGATAGGTGACTTGATATCGGGAGCTAAAATGTACATTTTTATTAGGTGGTTATACTGATGGGAAAAAATATGGTAGAGAAATAAATTGTAGGGAATTAATAAATAATATAAGGGTGTGTTTACATTAGAAAGACAGCTATATCGAAAAAAGTTTTGGATATAATCGATAAATTTTATAAATATCTAGAGACGCAACCTATGGAATATATTACAGAAATTTCATCATATGTTGAGGATAGAGTGTGATCACCAGATGTTAGGGATCTAAAAGCTATGTCCCCATATAGTGTAAAGTTATACATAACATATTATTTCTTTTTAGATGATGATATAAAAAATAGTTATAATAATGGATAAAGAGTATGGAGATGATATTATACTTCTAATTCTATAGAAACATAGAGAAAAAGTAATCATGGGTGAGGAAAACACACTCAGGGATACCGAGCAATGGGAGTCTATAATGGATAAAGTGTAGTATTTATTGTATTCCAATGATATAAGGGATATGAAAATGAAACCATATGGAATGAAGTCACATGAAAATATGATATATATTTTTTAAAAATTAGATTGTGATTTAATAAAAATGTTCAAGGAATGATTCTTGTCTAAGGAATTTGGAAAAAAGGAAGGACTTCATTTTTTAAAGATATTTCTAGAACTATTTTTTTATTAAACTATATAAGAATTACATATCATTGTATAAGTACTAAATATTTTATCATAATAGATATATGTAAATATGACTTCTATTTAGGTATATTTTGAAGAATATATTTACATGAAGTAGACAATGAGTTTCATAGAAGATAGGAACAACACATCAGACAATAAGTGGAATAAAATTATTTATGGATTGAAGAATGATAAATGATAATGTATTTATATGTTTGATGTTTCTATATAGGATAATGGATTTAAATGGGGGAAATAACGACTACTATAGATATCAGACGGTGTGTAATGATTAAATATTTCTCATATATCACCTATATATTGACTACATTTTTATGTCATGATAGGTTGTTAATACAATTTAGATGCCAAATAATGTATTATTTAGAAGGTATTAGATTATGGATCTCAAATAGGATACTAAAATATTGTGAATGAATTTTGATTGAGATATGAGTGACAAAACATTATTACTGTCTCAATGGGATTATGCATCGAAGGCCAATGAATGATTTGGGATGACCAAATGTTATAAATTCTCCATCCCATTACAGATACACTTAATATTTTCTAATGAGAAGTCCCTAAAAAATATTTTAAAGTCACTTAAATTGTAAAAGTTTCATTTGAATTAGAAGTAATATATTAATGTTTGTGTTGATATGAACATGATCATATACTACTTATTCAATTGGGGTAGTCAGGTTTTTCATGTCTTGCATGCGAAACCAACCCTAGGAGGATATGAATTTGATAATCTCCAACATGAAAGTAATGGATGATATAGCCTTATGTATTGATATGGTTAACCCATTGCATATATATTTTTATTTTTACATCTCAGTAGTTTTAAACATGAAAAAGAGAACAATATGATCAATGTTTATGTATGGAGGAATGATGGTTTGTTGGATACTGAACATATAGCTGATTATTACACTTAATGATAATGAATCATAGTATGTTGTGATAATATAAGAAAATAAAAATATGGTTTGGTTAAATTCATTACTGAAGGATCTCAAAAAAATCATAAAAGTTGATATTTATAATATAATAATCAATGTATGATTCACCTATCTCAGAATCCATTATTCCATTCATGGATTAAGAAAATTAACATAATATTACATTTCAATATTAAAATATTGGTGAATAAAAATATTGTTCTATGAAATAGTATTAGAATTTAGAATATGATCTAAATATTCAAAACTTTTATATTCCATGAAAATATGTGGTGGTATTGAACCTCAGTGGGACTGTGGTAAATTGATGATGAATGGAGAACACAATTTTCTATAGAGGAGGATATAAGAGTAATATTCTTACATAAGTGTTATGAAATTATGAGAGGGTTCCCCAAATAAATTTTCAAGAGGGGGATTATTATGATTTGATTCCATCTTTATCTGATAAGTCAAATGTGAGTTGGACATTTGAGATACTAATGATGTGATAATTTTTTAAGTCGAGGCATCAACAACACGGTACTTAGGGGATGGTAGGGTGACCAAGATATGAAATTATCCAATGGATTTCCACATAGAAAATATTCTATATGGAAGTGTTACTAATGATACAAAAAAGGGCCTTCTATTACTTACAGGGATTATTGGTCAAATTGAGAAGGCTCTTGGAGATTTTTAGTCAACATTCTACATAGAGGTAACTTTTGAATATATGAGGCTAATGAAACTATAGTGATATGATGAATATATTTATAAAAGGGTGTCTTAATAAAATTTAATACTGATGTAGGAAATTAAGGCATTAAGAATTTTGATCTATGTAGTCAGAAATTACTGAATATAATTTTCAGATTAAGTGAAACATTTTGAAACATCTTTTTATGATTTAATGAGTAATTGAGTTTCTAATTTCTATATATGATACATTTTAAAAACCACATAATTTCCTATTTTATTTCCATTCTATTTTTACCTTATTAATATTCAATAGGTGTATGTTTATTTTAGTTTTATGGGGAATTTAATTTGAGTCTTAAGTCGGTTTTGAGGCCTCCTATCTTCTGGTACCCACATCCTTGGGAAATCCATCTGGAACAATGATTTCTAGTTTCTGTATGTTTTTATTTGATTCTTATCTTGAAATCAGTCACTCGGTAGGGCTCCCCTAAAAAATATATAATAAATTAAATAATTATTTATATAGATAAATAATAAATCGGGTTAAAGGACTGTATTTAACCATTAAGTAAAACAAATTTACGGTTATAATGTAATGATAATTATTTTAAATATTTTATTTTATTCTAAATAATTATTTAACAATATTATAAATATGATATTACATATATACATGCTAAAACTAAATATATAAATTCATTTTCATTTGTATTAACAAACTGTAAAAGACATGTATTATTGAAATTAAATATGTTGTCACAAGTGGTTAGTCCAAGTGAAAAATGTTTTGGGTTGCATATGGTTATCCCAAGGCTACTATATTGGGGATAGGTGGTTATTATAGCTTACTATGATATGAATTTTTTGATTGTTAAACATTAATTTTTTTTGATTTATATACATATGATTATTTTATATTTATATGCTAAGAAATGAACCTATGTTTTCTTCTCAATTCCATGATTATAGACTCATGTTTCCATAATTTGGTGACCTGATTCTTATCTTTTTCCCAAATCATTATTTCATGAAAAATGATTATTTATTAAAATTTAATTTGGTATATTCTCTATATGATATGTTCATGTGGCTTGATTATGTTCCCATACCTGAATGTTCATCTTATGCTCAATTATAATATTCAATTGATATTTATTATTTTTACCTCTTATTGTGGTATGAGAACACCATTTTCTAATGTTTACACATCCTACATATACAAAGAAGATTAAATTTTACGATATTTCTACATGGGATTCAAGGGTGACCTATATTTTGGGGAGATGACTAAGAATGGATGTCAAATATATTTATTACATATTTCATCTCCAAATCAAATGAATTTATATGGTCTAGGGGAGTTCTATATTGTGATATAATAAATAATCATGTGAATTGACTTATTGTCATTGTATTATGGTTATGGAATGTCTCACCCATTATTTGAGTGGAATTTAGTTAATTTTTATAATTAGGTTATGAAGAAATAGAGGATAGAACCTAAAAATCAATGTTGAACGGAAAAAGATGCTTGGTGAACCTATAATTTCATAGCTTTTAATTATGATATCAGAATTATTGGAATATTATGAAATATTTTCCTAATAATATGATTAATTACACCAATTATTATTTTTTGATACTCACACTAACCATTTATATTTTAGTAAATATCAGGAACAGGGTTGAATCTTGTTAAAACGATGATAGATAATGTAATGACCATTCAAACGAGGAACCAAATCTGATGAAATATAGTGTGAAAATATAACCGTAAATGACCACCTAAATCTTTCAGGACATTAAATCTAATATGAACCATGATGAACCCCCCAATCCCCAAAGGAAATAATAGTTTTCCATTTGTTCCTTCATATAGAAAGGTCCAACCCAATCTATTGTGTATTCTAATACAGCAATTTATATGTTATAGATAAATTTAATCAAAAAGATAATTTTATCTTAGATGATCAGATTATGAAATTGTTATATCAAATTTTTATCATTTACAAAGAAAATATAATCAATGATGTAATCGCATTAAGAATAGAAGGTATGTGAAATAAATCAAATACATCAATGGGGACGAATTTTTTAATTTTTTTTCAAAATTATAATTTCCTAAAAAACGTCACACTAAAATCAAAAAAAACGTCCATGAACTAAAAGAAAATGATGATGAAACCACTAGAACTTATAAAGAAAACATCATAAGTATTTAATTGTTTCCCTTTAGTTATATCATTGACCATTAAATAGAAATAGATCATTTATTTAATTTTAAAAAACCAAGTCTCCAACAAGTATTATCTATATGGTACTTTTGTATATACGAGTAAACATATTTATCTAATAACAATGTATAAATTGAAATTAGAGACTCTATTTTTCTTCTCAGTTTTGGGGAAAAAATATTAGAATTGTGTTTTATGGAATCTCATCCAATAAAACCAATGGGGGAGAAGACTCATTTTATTCATGCCTAAAATATGGGAAGAATAATGGGGTGAATTTATCAAGGGAGTAAGTAAATATTTCATTTGTAGAGGAGAAGGATATTTATCACCTAAATTAATAATAGATATGAATAGTCAATAAAAGGAATTGATGGATAGAATTATTAGAATAATTCCCCTCCTTAACATTAAATTTAGCTTATATGGCATGTGATTGGAAAAAATTCACACCAATTTCTTCATTCTTGGATGAGTTATAATCCTCATTTCCCCACATTCCAACTTTTCATATTATGGTGGACTTCACCACTTTGATGGATGATCTCAGATCATCAATTGGAATAAGTGAATGGAATATTTACATTGTTATCCATGGATTCCTCATTAGAGTTCGTTTCCTTATCTGGGACTCCCTTACAGATCTAAGACAAGTTTTTAAATATCATACCTGATGCCATAACCTACTATCCACTAATTAATTACACCTTTTTCTTCTATAAAAGGTTTTCTACCTTCATTTGGATAGTATGATTACATTTTCCATATTGGTCATCTATAAAATTCTTCCATAATCATAGTTTTGAGGGTATCTTATACTTTTGAGATAAGGCTTCCCTGGTAAATAAACTGAGGTGTCCCATGATCTACATGCAGAAAATTACATCTATTTTATAAGGAATCAAAGTATCATTGACTTGGGCATCCTACACACATAACATAACAATGAACACACTTATCATTTGATACGTCTAACTCTTGTCACTATAAGAAACATATCTTCATTCAATAAGGCTAACCAAGCTCGTTACCTATGGAATCTAGATCTCATTTCAATATGTAAGAACATTGGTTCATCAACATGTGAATGATTGGATAGATCATATGATAATCATATTGGTGTTTCATATGATCATCGAATAATACATCTCATTATCATCATATAAGTAATCTCATTCCCATCACATGAGGTAGAATCATATGATCATCACCTATGAGTGGTACAGAAGACTGTATGGATACAACAAAAGGGATTATTTGGATTGTCACTTGAGTTATCTCATGCTCATAACAAGAGGTAAAATACCAGGCTTGTCGCCTGAGTTGGGAAGAAGAGGCCATATTCTCGTTACATAATTTTATTAGGATCACCACTAATGGATCCCACGGCTTACCACCTAGGGTAGGATTTCAGATACATTAAAAGGATTTATGTATTTACATCCAAGTAAATTTTCACATATATTTATCGTTTTGTTGGTTGACCATAATAGTACACTAATCACAAATTGTTCTAAGACTAATTACATAGGCGTAATAGGGTTCTCATGTTTTATAGTCTGTTGGGGGATTTTCTGTAGATTTAATGCCCAATGGAAGGATTCTTACTATATTCATTCATCATTTATAGGGATAGACATAGGTTATAGGCCTATGAAAGAACAAAAATCAAAGGAGACTTCAGATTTATGGGAGATTTAGTGTACTAAAGAATGATTATTAGGGTTTGTAGTTTCTGGATCCCCGGTGTAATATTATTAGGGAGAAAAAGTATTTTTTTAAGATCTTGAAGTCAAATAAGTCTTTCCAAACATGAATGGGAGACATGATAGTATAGATATCTTGATATTAGGAGAAAAACATAGGTATTCATTCTATGAACCGTATTATGTGATAGGGAACAAAACCCATGAAGTTTTTCTATATAGTTTATATTCACGAAACAATTTTTTCTATATAGTTTAATGTCATGTGGGAAGAGAAATTTTATTTCCAAAGGATAGATAACAAGTTATGGTATCTAGAATATTCATTTAATTATTCCAGATGATGAATTGATTCTCTCATTATTATCACACGAGTCATAAAATAATTTACATAGGTGGAATCGTATTCTAATTACACATGGAACCCCATGCATGTCATATATTGTAATGATATTTTTTAACATCTTGTGTTAATGAAATTATCATCCAGATTAATGTCATTCCACTAATATTTTTCTATAATATTGTTTAATTTATATCAAATTAAACATTTCCTTAAATATATTAATGTCTTGAAACACCAACATAATGATATTCATTTTATGGTCATCTAGCATAAACATAGTTCAGTATTTTGCACAAAGATTCTCATTCCTGAATTGTGTGGGAAAAGAGATGTGTAGAGGGATTTTTCATGAAATCAATGATGGTGATGAAAATTTGTTTCCTTTGATGATTTTATGGATGGGACTTATGTATCCATTATTCAGGTGATTTTATGAGAAAATAGGCATGGAAACTACCTATTTCAATGATCTGGTAGGGGTATTGATATTAGGTTGACAGTGTTTAGGGAAAAATTAAAATGATGATATATAACCTATTCATGGAGTCAAGGGAATTGGACTAAGGGACTATGAAACTAATTATCTAAATGGGGTTTTCACTAGTAAACCTAGTTTGAAGGGGTTTGAGGGCTATTATAAATAAACATGTGTGAAACTACACTTGGAGGAATGAATCCTAAACTATGGTCCCATAGGCCGCTTCAAAGAACATTTTTGGAACTGTCAATATTTGGAGATTTGGGAACAATGGTCTCTTGCTTTATGATGGAGGATACATTTTTCAAGGGGTGGTTACATGGTAATTGAGGATTTGTGTGAATTCTGGGATTACATGAAAGTATGGAATCATGAATAAAATCTTTTTATGATCACAAAATTATTCATGAAATTATATATAACATAATTAATGGTGGTAATGAATTATAATAGGGTACTCATATATATTCTCTACCTTTGAGAATCCATCGGTGCATCTAGTTGTATTATGTCATTAATTAAATTGTAAAGTAATCTAAGAGTGTAATTATTGAACATCCTAATTCCCATCAATAAAATGGTGGATTGAATCAATTTTTATAGGAATTTTGAACTTATTGGGTATTTATCAGAAAATTTAATCTTTGTTGCACAATATGGGTCAGGTTCCAAAAAGATGGTGGGTGTTATGTTAATGTGATCTTTTTTCTTTTTTTCTTTAGGTTATTAAAAACTTGTTCATTTTACACTATTATATTACCATTGAACACACACATTTAACATCACCTTTCATTCACAAATGAGTTATGAGAAAATTGAGAAATTTTTCATACGCACATCTATCATATGGTGTGGCAGAGGAAAATTTCTATGTTTTCCTAGTGTAGAACAATGGCTAACCAGGGTCGTCTCACTTAACGATCTTTCTCAGTTGTTCACTCACTAAAACTAATTCACCTAAACTAATTTTTTTAATTGTTTTCATTATTTCTATAAATGAAATGGAATTTAGGAAATTAAATGTAAGGAAACAAATAAATTATAATTAATATGAAATTCTCAACAGAGTGGAATTACTGAAGAATGAATGTTCTCCCGAGAGAGCTTTTAGGAAGCACCTTCATTGACCAGCTTTAAATTATCTTAGTAAACACAATCCATCATATGTGTGGACTCCTTAGTCTACCCTAATTATGAATGAAAATTCCACATAGTGATCACCAAGCACACCCTCCATCAATCTTTTAAATCATGGGAACATGGTTGTAGATTAATAAGTTCAACATTAGACAACCTTATTGTGGATTACACCCATTATTAATTATCCTTATAATTACCTCAAAAAAGATAAAAAACATGGACTCCGGATCAAGAAAATGAATACCCTCTTGGGATATTCATCAAGTCAGTTTCTTATGATCATGAGTATTAGAGTTCATGGTGGTATGATGAGAAGAAGAAAATAAAAAAACAGGGAGAAAAGTTGGAGAAGAAAAGAGGACGGATGGGTGGACACAAAAATAAAAACAATGCACCAATTTATTATAAATGTAAATTAAAATATAAAATTAAAAAAAAGTTAATCTAATAAAATAATTTAATAGGAAAAGGATAAAATATGAAATAGGAATCCCTTGGTGTTGAACTCTACCTCGGTGTCTTGGAAGGAATGGGATGGAAAATGGGATACATTGAGAGGGGGAGATCCCCTCCTTTTATAAGTAGATTTTTTCACCACAATTTCGCATGTTGAATCCCCAATTAATTTCAGAATAAATCATTAATCCCTTCATGAAACATATTCATTATGTACTTGTGGATCTACCCTCAATATTGTAGAGTATTTGGACGTGTGGTGAGGGAGTTGTGTCTTTTTTCCTCCGAGAATTTATTATTCCCTTACATACTCTCCACATTTCACATATCATGCATTAATAACCCTGAAAACGGCCTATTCACACATTTTTTCCATCATAAAAGTTGTTACCCATTGGTATTCATCTTTATAATCAAACTTTCAGCTCAATTGGCCACATTATTTAGGTGTTATGGATATTTTCATGAAATATTACTTTTTTCTAACACAAATTTCCCAGAAGCTTTTTTTAATTAATATTGTTCAATAGACACTATGATGGATGAAAATCTCCACAAAATTTAATGGATGAATGATATTATGATTCATCCTCAGTATCATGGTGGAATCAACTTAATTTTAGGTGTGTAGATTGAGTAGTACTTCCATTACAGTTGTGGGGTCCACATTGTGCGCCTCAAAAATTTACAAACATCAATGATTTTTTCAGGTCTCTACATGATCAAATCAGCCCACAGTCTAGAAAAAAAAGTTAAATATAATAAATCAATGATTTAAAAAATCACTCAATATAGAATTATATTTTTAAAAAATGATCAAAACATCCTTGATGTAAAAATCTGTCAAAATTCTAGAATTAAGAACTTATCACAATTTTTCTCAAAAACATCATAAATCCAAAATTTACCCATATAATCTAGAATTTATGAATTGGGAGGGAATAAATAATTGATTTTAATATAAAAATTAATAAAATATTAGATCTATGTATTCCCCCGCACTTAAATCATGTTTTTCCTCAGGCATAAAATCTCAACATGGAATTCAGAGGACACAAATGTTACCAATATTCCAATTACAATGTAATAAAATTTTACAATTTTCAATGTCAAATAAAAAATTAAAATATCCACATAAAATATCAATTTAATTTCCCATTTTTTTTTAAAAAACTCAAGTCATTCATTTTAGTTTTCCTCTTCGAATAATGTTGAAATGTATTCATTAATTAATTCAAGATCTTTTATTAATTATTATTAAACATGCCAAATCATGACTCACCTAATCATTGAATCATTACTCTCATATATCATGATACAAATCACGTATATTTATGGTCAAATCATTAGAGGATGCTCGGTATTGATAATCTTATAAAAGAACTACTTTCCACACTTTGTAAAGAAAAAAGGCACATAAAATCATGGGGACTTGAAATGAAAGTTCAAATGACTCTAAGGATTATGGTCTATAGGATTTGATTCATTAAAAATTAAGGCTCAAGGAGGAGGAAAATCACTTAAGTAAAATGTGTTATAACATACATAAAAGTGTAATTAAGTTCCCCTCTTCATTGTAGAAACACCTTCTTCCCCCAAAACAAAAAGTAAGGTCATTATCAAGTAGGAATAATGAATGATTTGTGCACCCTCTTGATTTTTATTTCTTTTTTTATGATTTTATTAGATCAAATATCACATCCATCACCTAAACACATACGATCAAAGGATTCTTGGTTTGGAAAGGGTGATTTTGTTCACAAATCACAACCCATTTTTCACTTTTTTTATTCTTTTTGACATTTTTTTATTTTTTTAATTTAATAGGAGAAAACACTAAAGTACAATGAATGATTCCACAACCATTTAAGATTCCCACAATATCACCCCACAATTTTCCTTACAATTTAAATAATCTCTTACATCATTACTCTTTTCAACCCATAATTTAAATTTAAAATACCATGAAAATACCAAGAGTAGGGTAGGAATGGATTAGTAATGGAATGAAACATGGATTATCCTTATAAAGGTAATTCATGGTTTCTATGGGCTCAAAGAATGATTGTTTTAATGGTGGTATTTAAGTATAATGACTTCTTAAAAGATGTCTCAATCATTTTAGATGAATTTTTGTATAGTCATAGCTTTTAAAAGTTCAAATGAATATTTTAGAAGGTGACATGTCCCATGTTCACTCATTAAATATGCTTAAGAATAAATATTTCGTACTTTGTTTACAAATCCTCTCAGGAATGAGACATGTGGAATTTGAGACAATCTATCAAGGCATAATCAATAATAAAAAATCCATTCATAGGAATTTCAGATATTTTAATCATAAAAAATGGCTGGTAAATTTCATTTAAATAAATTCACAAATTCTCATAAATCATGAGTCCTAGTTTCAATATATATGATTCATTTCAATATTTTTATTCTATATTTTACTCATTCAATATAATAAATATAGAAATCTAAATCATGGCATCAATAGATTCCTAAGAAACTCATATCTCTTAGATAAGACATGTAAAGCATTAATTCAGGTGTGGGTGTGAAATTCTAATCATTAAAGAAAATAACATGTTCTGGACCAAAAAATGTAAACAGTTTATAAGTTTAAATAATAAAAATGAACTCCCTTTACCTTGAAGCATAATCATTTTCTTCCACATTATGAGGCTTCTTTCTTCCATCATAAACCTAAAAAAATATCTCAATTAAGCAGGGGTATCATTTCATTAAAGCTCAAAAATATAGAGGGAGGTGGGTCCATTATAATTTAATTCCTAAGACTAAATTTGTATTCAAAATTCCTAATATATAAAATGAAATTAATAGAATGCAACTAAAGGCTAAATCATTATACACTCCCCCATGTAGGCCCTGACTTCCTTAATAGCCTCTAGAGGGTAGTACCAGATTTTATTCGTACTTTTTTAATGGAAGTATTTTCATGGATTTTTACCACCACATGTGGTCCCTTCCATCTGAGACTTCTTCTTCTTTATTAAGGAGGACACCATAGATAGAGTACAAAAAATCATCCCCCTTCAAAATGTGGTAAACCATGCATTGTGTGGGTCGAAATAAGTATTAATCATCTTCTTCTTTGGTTTCTACATTTTAAACCTTCTACTTATTTTCATGTGCTGGCTTAGCATGGGTTGTATGAATTGAATTTTCACAGGTAAAGTAACCAGGTATTTTTTATTAAATAAAATTTAAACGTGAATCAGAAAAAATATTCTTCCATTTCAAATGATCATCCTCTATCTTTATTTCCTCAAATATAGCTTCTTTTACTTCTTCATGGGATTCCCCAAATTGGTGTTCCATAATGTTAGGGAGCTCCAAGTGTTCCTCAACCGGTGCATGTATAGTTTCTTCCTCTTCCTCATCCTCTAAGGAAAAACAAGGATTGAACAAATCTGAAAATTCAAAACCATATGGAATGATACTCAATTAAGATTGTGTGAAATTAGAAGATGTAAGGTATAAGAATAAACCATCTCCCTTATTTGGTTCCATTTCAACCAAATATACTGTGGTATGTTCTTCTTGATATTTGATCTCAATGTATGGTGGAAGGTAGTAAGGATCCACTAAGTTTTCTTATAATTATACCGTTTAGATGGCTTCCCCTTATTCTATAGATCGAGTGACATACAACGGTACTAACTAATCTACATTAAAGTGATCATGGAGATCATCTTGTACCTCATACTCATTCAAGAAATCCTCTAAATCTCATTGATCTCCCACACACAAATCAGCAGGAATGTATTCTTTATCATGAATCCACTCTAGCTCATCATGGTCTTCTTAGATCTGGTTCATAAAATGGTCAGGATATTGATGGTCTTGAAATTGGCCCTCAAATTCATAGATTTCATTAATAAAATTGGGGGAAAATAAGGGGCATTTATTCTTATTTTTTGTCTTTGATAATCATGTTTGACTTTATCAACCATTTCTGCCAGTTCATGAAATTTAATTCATGTTTCTCTCCAAATTTTCACAAGTTCATCTAGATCAATGAGTACATTAATTTTTTGTATGAGAAAAACCTATAAAACATTTTGAATTACTGGTTCATTCACCTAAGAGTATTTTTTATTCCATGAATTGAAAAAAAAATTCATATAAAAACATTGTAGAATATTTTAAAAAATAATAATAATGAAATCTATCTAAATTTCGAAAAAAGAAAATGTAAATTAAACAACATATTAGATCCCCAGAAATTTTGTTAGTTTTGGAACACTCCTATCATAAGGCATGGAAAAAAGAAAATATCTATGTTTACATAGTGCATAACAGTTGCTGATAAGGGTCGTCTCACTGGATGAGCTTTCTCAATTATACATTCACTTAAACTAATTCACCTAAACTAATTATTTTTGTTGTTTTTATTAGTTCTATGAATGAAATGGAATTTATGAAAATAAATGAAATGAAAAGATTCAATTCTAATTAATATGGAATGATATATAGATATAAATAAGTGAACACATGATGTTCTCTCGGGGGAACCTTTAGGGAGCACCTTCATTGGCTAGCTTCAAATATTCTTAGTGAACACACTCCATCTAATGTGTACACAACTCAGTCTACCCTGATTATGAATAAAAATTCCATATAGTGATTGCTATAAATAACCTCTATACATATCCTCAATAAAAGTTAAATGGTTTTAGATTAAGAAGTTAAAATTTAGACAACCATAGTGAGGATTACACTCGCTATAAATTATCCTTATAATTAAATCAAATAATATTAAAAACAGTGAATCAGGTTCAAGAACATGATTACTCTCTCAGGATATTCCTTGTGACAGTTACTCATGATCATGAGTAATAGATTTCATTGTGGTATTATGAGAAATCAAAAAAAATAAAATAAGGAGAAAATTTGGAGAAGAGAAGAGAATGGATGGGTGGAGAAAAAAATAAAAACAATTCATGAATTTATTAGAAATAAGAATTGTAGTTGAAAATTTAAAAAATCAATTAAATAATGAAAAAATGAGATGTTTTTTGTTGGCCTCCCTCAGTGGTAATCTCCTCCTCAATTCCTTGGAAGGAATGGGTAGGAAAATGGGATTGTTTGAGAGGTGGGAGATCCTCTCCTTTTGTAGGCCAATTTTTTCCTCAACAAGTTTTCATTTTTAATCCACAATTCATTACAGAATCCCACATTGATCACTTCATGAAACATCTTTGTATTTTTCATGTGAATATTCCCTCAAATATTAAGAGTATTTTAAATTCGTGGTGAGAAATTTATGTCTATTTTTCACCATGAAATTATTCTTCCCTTGTAGACTCTCAATGTTTTATATATCATGTATTAATGACCCTAACAACATCATACCCATGCATTGTCTCCTTCATGAAATTTTTTCCTCATTTCCTTTTGCGTTTCTACACAAATTGTAAACTCAATTGGAAAAATTATGTAGGTGTTATGGATTTATTCATTGGATATGACTTCTTCTGGAAAACATTTCCATGATTCATCCTTCAATTGAGTTCATTCAATATCCACCATAATGGATGAAAATATTCATGAAATACAATGGGTGAATGACAATAAAAGTCCTATGTAATATAAATGTGTAATCACCTTAATTAGAGGTTTGTAGATAAGTTATTTACTCTATTACGGTGATGGGGTCCATGTTGTGCGCCAGGAAAACTTCCCAACATCAATGAATTTTTTGGGCTTCCACATGCTCGAATCATCCCCTAGTCTAGAAGAAAAAGTCAAAGAAAATAAATCAATGATTTTGAAAATAAAAAATCATTTTGATATTATATTGTTTTAAAAGTGAGAAAAATAAATTTGACGTAAAAATCTGTCAAAATCTAGAATTAAGCGCCATTCACAATTCTTCTTAAAAACATCATTAATCCAAAATTCTCTAATTGATGAATTTAGAAGGATTAATTAATTGAATTGCATATAAAAAATATGGAAATATTATCTCTATCATTTTAAAAAACATTATTTGTTTCACGCAAGAGCCTCCTTGGTTCAAGAATGATCCATATGGATTTTTTTCCCATCACATTGGAGAGATCAAGTGTTTTATGTCAAAAGACATGATTGTTAGTAGAAATTTCTCCATAACAATTTTAGCTGATGGGGATATGGATTATTAAATCCAATAGAAAACATAGAGTCCTGGGTAAATTTTCATTATATGTGCTACTCTATTCTCTGTCACAAAACTTTGTTTTGTGATAGTGATACCTGTATGCTTCATGCCTTATAAATAGAATGATAAAGACCCATATATGGAAACCATACATTCATATTTGACAATATATTTCCCGTGTGTGAAACTCTATGCTATTTATGAGCTCTAGATCTCTCATGTTGTGATATTATTACCACTCTACATTTATACAACCCATGTTCAATGATTCTTCTTGAATGATCAATAGTTAGTTCTTTCAGAAATGGATATTTGTGTGATTCATGGTAATTTTGTGCGACAAAATGTGAAATTTGTGAGGAAATCACTTCTTTCATGATATAGATATTTCAAACACTGAATGTACTTTTAAAAATTATAATAATATTTTTTAGGGTTCTACTGCAATTATAACTTGTGTCAGAGGGTATGATATGGCTAGAAATCCTAGGATCCATTAGGCTAGGATGGTTTTTTGATGAATGTGTTTTTTCTATGATCAAAAATATATTTATATAAATAATATTTTCACATAAATATGTTTCAGCACTATAAATTCAGTATTCTTTACAATATTTTCATTCTAACTGCATTGATCCCCAAATTAATGAATTACTTGTCGGCCCATGATGAGTTCCATGGGTGGAACAAAATTTATTTCGGTCACCCACTAATGTTACTAAATGTTTCAATAGTTTAAATAGTATGTAGAAAAACATGTACAATGTGAAGGGAATTGTTGTTGGAGTAGGTATTCCCATATCACATTTCAAGCATTTTGTGAGTCAGTGTCTCGAAAAATCATATAAGCTAGTATAATGATTGAGATCAATTGTTTATAGAAAAATTTACCTATGAATTGTAATGGGTAGACACAGTTTAATTGATGTGTATATAATATTTGGATGAGTTAAACTATAAAATACTATACTAGGAAATGTGTATATTTTAATTCCATATTTACCATAATTAAGAGATAAAACTTGAGCTACTCAGTAAATGCTTTCTAAATATCAATAACTTCTACCATTATCATAGTGATATAAGGATCAGTCTATTTGATCTTTAATAAATTGAGCGGATTGCATTGGTTATATTTCAATATGAATAGTTTCCCTCAGTGACTAATTATTGGGGGAGGCAGATCAGATTTCAATGGTTGGGAAGAATTTTTTAGACAATATGATTGATATTCTAAAACATAATATGATCCTCCATCCAGAATTCCCCTTCAATATGTGCTTGGTTTTGTTGTTGAACATGCCCAATCATCAAACATTAGGATGTTCCATGAAATTCAATTGTACTCAACATCAATTTTAGTTGATATTTTACTGGATAAATTTATAAGGACGTCAATATGAAGAGTGGGGTTATGGCATGTGGTGTAGGAACCCAAAGTTGATGTTTGATACATTCCTAGAAACCATCCAAAGATGGTGGTTGTTTCCTATCTTGGATGCATGAATGGGTCCATGTCTGGCAACACTAGTATTGGTGAGAATATCGTTTCCCAAAAACATGGTAGACCATAACATCTCAGTGCTTAAAAATAGTTATGACTGATTGGTACATGTCATGAGTGATGAAATACCTATGTATATCTAGGACCCACTATAATTCATAAATTGGTATGCTATAGTGTATATCAGGGGGTATGGGTTTTCTGATCATATTTCCCCAAACTCTATCTTCATTATTTCTCTTATCAACATTACTAGGGTGTTAATGACATCAATTAGTGTGTTTAGAGTGGTTTCCTACATCATAAACATTGGTAACATCAAATTTTGTCCATTACAGACCCCATCTTGATAAATGAGGGAAAAAATTTAAAGAACTCATTAGAAATGATAATAAATTATGGATTTATAAGGAGGGGTATTATTGACATTGATTTATGAAAAAATAAACATTGGACTATATTCCCCCAACCATATTTTCTTATAAGTTCAGCTGAATTTGGCTATTGTTGATGTATTTATGCATGGTATCCATGTTGTAAACCTCTGTTGTTTAATTTTATAGTGATGGGGAATATATATGAGTGAAAAAATCATGGTGATGATTTTTATTCCCCAATCAAATGACACTATAGACCACAACTAAAATTATGTTAATAATTTTTTTGTGGTGTATCAAGGTGTGATCCTTAGGAGATAGGTGATGTGGGTGGATCCATAATTGGAACCCCAGGAAGTGTCGGGAATGAGGTAGGGTTCCATTATGGTAACATTTCATGAATAGGGTACAGTCTATTATAGGGTATTAGTTTATATGAGGGGACCATGAGGATCATTAATTCCTCTACCTCTAAGGAACTATCCATGGTAGTGATATCTATTGGTTCATATTCCTCCATAAATCACCACCGGATCAAGGTGAAAGATCTCTATTTGTAGCTAATAGATCATATGATTTTCTAGGGAAGTTGTTGCACTACATGGTATGAGTGGACGATTACATGATCATTCCCCTGATATGGGTTGTGTGGTACATGTTTTGGTTGTTCTAGATTATGGAGAAGTTGTGTTGTAGGATCCCTAGTTATGGGATTGAGATACAATAGGTTGACCCTACAAGGATTCCCACTTAGTTAAACTATCCAAAAATATTCAAATAACTCAAAGATATAGATTCCCTTGTGAATTTAAATTGGTAGGGAGACCCTTTGACTACTTTGTTTGCGGACATTCTCTGTTGAGGTCTTAAAAAGAAACCACTGCCAAAGTTTTAGCTCGGGGAGAGGACTCACCAACATCTATGGGAGATGAGTACTTGGGAAATACTATCGAGTAGTGAAATTCATAGTAGGGTGAGTAGAAAAATTCTATGGATAACATAACCAAGGTAGTTTTTGGAATGTAAAGATTCAAATTTCTATCTTTGATTCCATTGCTAGATTTTTTGTATTATCACCAAGAATTTTTGAATTCCTTTAGTAATAATTAGTTGAATAGAACGAGTAATCTATGGGATGTGAGGGAGATTTCTCCATGGTCTATTATAATCCCACCATGTAGTCTTTCCCAATAGAATGAGTTGGGGTATATAGAATAATCTCGATTGTAAGTTCATTGTTCTACCATCTTACCAATTATTTAAATTGGGCCACTCCATTGTGTCCTCATAATAGCTCTACCCAATAGCGAAGTTAATTGATTGATAAAAACAATAATCCGAATTAAAATGCATTATTGAGGTGATTATTTAATTATTTTACATGCCTATTCATTTTCACCTTAATACACGTATTCTTATTTTAACTTGATCACTCTTCCATTATTGTCATCTTGGGCATGAATCCATTTAAACATTTGTGGTATCCAAGTGCATTACCACTAGAATATAGGGGTAACTATTGGTGGACCTTATTGTTGAATCCTAGAGATTGAGATGTTGGTTTATATTGTGTCCATCCATGATGTGGTTGTCTACGGGGTGATCAATATTGGTGTCATCCAAGACCTATCCTCATGTATATTTTTTTCTAGTTATATTTATCATTCTTATTTGTTGTATATTTTTCTCAAATAAATTTTATCCAATAATGCCTGTGAAGAAATTCGCTCTATGGACAAGCATTCCACATTTTCTTGATGATTTTTTTATCATCCCAGTCGTCGTGAAATGGTCATAAATGATGGTTGTCTAGACATGTCTTTAGGAAAATTTTCATGAATGTATAAATCATTATATGTAGGTCACCACATTTGGAACCAAAGTGTTTGATCATCAAACAAGATCCTTAAATTTTAAATACATATCGATCAAAATATGTTGAAGAGAAATATGGATTCAACATGACTCTTGAATAAAAGATTAATGTAGTTAATGAAATATTTGACAATAATATTGTTGTTATGGAAATGATATTAGAATTGAAATACAATATGTCAAAGGAAGAATAAAAATTTTTATAAGAAAAGTTTACAATGAATTATGAGGGATTTTATATAATGAAAAAAGGATTATTAGGAGATGGTGAGTACGATTTATGATTATTAGAACACCCTTAATATGAGGTTCCATGATATGGAATTTAAATTTTTTTAATCTAAAAATAAAAATATTTTTTTCTTTAACACTGATGGATAATGATGTTTCTAATTTATAAATCTCAATAAATTTTTATAATGTAAATTGACTTCTAACAGGAGACAATAAGATCATGAAAAAATTCGGTGGTCTATCTCAAGTTGTAGTGAAGGAAGTGGTGTCGTCAATATTGTATTGTAATATTTTATATAAGTTATTTTCCATGAATATAATAGGTTGGAAAACATTATCAATGTGTATATGGATGATAAAAGGTATAACTATTTATACCACCAAGTCTGCGATGGACATAAAAATAGAATGGAATTTGGTTCCCAAACAAGAGGCTAACAAGTAGTGAAGAATGTCTAAAAAACAATGTTCTTATGAAACAAATCAAGTATATATTATAATATGAAGGTTAGAATGTCCATTTTAGTGGGGTAAAAAAAATTAATTATGCACTATTATATTGGAACAATATGTGACGTCCTGGACCCTAATTTCACTAAAAGATTCCCTGAGATTTGTGGGCCACATGGCCTCAAAAACATCTCCCAAAAATCCAAAGGTTTCTAACTAGAACTGAGGGTCTTGGGTGTGTTAATGGGTAGACTATACCCTCATTACTAGAGTATAGAATATTGTAAAAGAAAAATTATTGGTAAATAGAAGATGTAATAAAACATTTCTATAATAGAATCTGATAAAAACAACAAGCAATGGATATCAGTACTCAAAAGTAGTAAGAGAATCATGTACAAAAGATGATAATTTTATTCATGTATCTATAAAAAACAATGTTACAACAAGAAAGAAGTAGTACTATACAAAAAAAATACTAAAACTTCTATCCAGCATCTGGATCTCTATCCATGTCATCTCCTACTATCTCCTTCCTATATCAGGAAAAAATTCATGCATCCGTAAGACGACGGTTCCCCTTATCTACACATTCAAGAATATAGTCTATTTGGGGACACAACAATGTCCCAAATATTGTGTGAGATACAATCCTAGTAGAGAACCACACAAAGGTATATAAATATTTATTTTATGTTTAAAATATGTTATTGTTTATTTATAATAATATAAAGTAGTAATGATAGCTATAAATGGGTCGGCAATCATTCCTGAAAGGAATCTAAGATGACACTACTTGATTCATCTCATATCATTTTAACTCTGAATAAGTATAAAAATATGGAATGCATGGTATAAAATTTATAAATGAATTTATTCCCATTATCACAACTGTATATGGGACTCCATGCATAGTATAACATTTATAAGGGAATCCATGTCTAGTATCACATTTATAAGGGTATTCATAAGAAATTCCATGCCCATATCACAAGGGATGCCATGCCCATATCATAATAGTATCAAAAGTTATGTCATTCCTATGAAATATGGGACACCATGCTCGTATCGCATTTTTATAAGGGTATTCATTCCAATTTAATACAACTAGTGTCATCATTCCCATCCATTATAATGCATGAAAAAGAGATATCATGACCACTCATTATATTCATTAAGGGTCATCAATCAAATTTATTAAATTCATTAATGGTATTCATGACCATTTATTATATTCATTAACGTTATCCATTCCATTATTTCTTATCATTAATATTTAACCCTTGTATTTTATAAGATCCAATATACATGCCACTTTTCATTATCATTTAATATCAAAAAGGGAATGACCATTATTCACTTTCCAATAGGTGATGTGGGATTACCCCTCAAATCAATTATATTAAATTATTTTTATGAGTGTTAGCCATGAAAAAACACCACATCCCCCCATTTAATTGAACATATCAAAATTTAGAAGCAAGGAACAATGATCAATTTGGTGACTCATCCATTTTCTCAATAAATACACTTAGTCATTTATGAGGGCACTCCCAAAGGGATGGATTCATCTAAGGTATTAAATATCAAATGTCTAATATGGTCATTAGGTTCCAATAGTGGAATCCATTTTAATGTGGACTAAATTAATGGGAAAGCCATTGTAAACCCAGAATGCAGAATAAATAAACCTATTATAAAATATAAAAACATGAAAAATAAGTTATAGACCCCCTACCTCGTACTCATTGACTCCCCTCATCTGATATCAGCCATTAGTTCTGCTGGTATTAAAGGAAATATGAATAATGGAACAACACCCTAAATCATTTCATGTGTTCCTGCATCTAAATAGTGTCATTGATAGAAATAAAAATGGATAAAAGCTAAAAACGAATTTAGAACATACCACTATGGATCTAAAAAGATGAACAAAAGATGAATTTTACTTCGAATGTATGATCCAGTTCCAAAATAATAATAATAGCTTCAGGAGATCAAAATAAGTAGAAATCATCTGATGTCCACTATAATGAACTAAAGTATAGGTGGGTTTAATTTTAAAATAATGTTATTGGAATTTTGGGAAAATAACCCAATAATAGGCACCAGACAAGTTGGACACTATATTGTCCAAACTGTGTGAAAACAATGTGCCATCTTCTGTATAGAGAGGCTTTTTGCACGTTTGGGCCACACTGTTAGGGAAAATATGATCCAACCATGAAAAACTCTTTTGTAATAATTTATGTAGTTTTTTCATGGGAATGAAACCCCTAATACAAAGTTAGGAAAGAGTGTTCACTCTGATTCACCCCTCTGTCCATCCCAGCATGGTTTATACTAACCGTGCAACCCATTTGTTTCTCCACTATCTAGGGTTTCAGGCTCTAAAAAAAGGGCCAAACACCCCTAAACCCCATTTTAAATAGTTATTATTTTGTATTATATAAATAATAATGAATATTACCTAATTTTAAAAGGATTCATAGATGAGAAAAAAATGGGTTCTTATAGTCTTCCCCTCTTAAAAGAACATGTGTCCGAGTTCACCTTCCAAGGGAGGCAGAACACATTTTGATTAGAACTATAGAAACTGGGCTTGTAATTCACCCTCTCACTACCAGGTTTCATCCTATACCCATCTTTGAAACCATAGAACACGTAGTAAATGGATAGACTATCCTTAGAGAGACTTTTTTCTCCTGTCGATGATGCCTATAGGAAACTCCTCAAATTAAGAATCTATATCAAAATCAACTTCCCCATGATAAAAATTATTATATGGGTTCGCATGGTAGCAGTGAATTTGTGAGACATTTAATGAATCATTCATGGAATAGTACATCCAAGGTAATAGAAACATATATGTTTTTAGCTTTACACTCTCTAGAATCTCAAATGGCCCAACATGGTATAAGGAACTCTTCTATAAAATATTTATTTATATATACCTAAGTCAATGTGATACCCACAAGAATACCTGATCCCCAACCTCAAACTACAGAAGTCATTGATGGTTATCATGATATGATTTCTATCTAGAATGAGCAGTAGGCATCTACTTCTAGATCAGTTGATCCTACATTGAAGTCTAATTAATGAGACTAGGACCCAACAACACAACCTCTCCTTCCTCTAACCAACACGAGGTGTGAATAGCATGACCTACCATACAGGGCCTCATAAAGAACCATACGAATTGTGACCTGAAATTTTTTATTAGAAGAAAAATAAATGAGATGGATATTTTCTCCTAAGAACCTCTGAATTCATGAAATCATGCCCATATCATATCATCAAGAACATGTATAGTCCATTCTGATAGGCCGTCTGTTGGAGGGTGAATGGACATTCAAAGAAGCGCCAGTATACCCATATCCTTCCACAAACCCTTCTAGAAGCATGATGTGAAACGAGTATCCCTATATGAAATGATAGTATGAGTGACCCCATGTAGCCATATAATCTCAATGATGTACAATATCAACAAATCATCAACTGAGCAAGTCTCTAGGATAATAAATAAGTAGGTGAATTTCATCAAATGATCTATGACTACCCAAACTACATCACAACCACAAATATAAATTGGTAAGACGATGAAAAAATCCATCCCAACATCATCCCCTATTCATTATGAAAATGGTAACTGATGTAGCAAGATTTTAGTTTGTTGGTGCTCCAACTTCACCAGCTTAAAAGTGGATTGGAAAGTGATAAAGTCTACTATCTGATGTTTCATCCCAGGACTCTAATATTATTGGCTAATATCAGGATACATCTTTGGGAATCCTCAGTGTACAACCTACTTTGAGTAATGATAATCACACATCATCTATTCTCTCATATTTTTTGGAACCCAAATGGGCCCATTTATATACAAGATTTCATTATCATTGACATTCCAATATAGAGGTGAGTTATCACCAGCAATGCTCTCTCACAGGACCAAGACTTCAAGATCTTGACATTATATCATCTTAAAATTCTCTAAAAGTAATGAGGTAATTGATAGAGATGTTATTAAATACTAGAAATGACTCTCATGAAATTCAATGTGCATCTCAAACAATAGTACCCTCAGCTTATATTCGATACCGGCTTCCTAGATTGCCTATGTCTGAGTCCTCATTCATAGAGCATTAGTAACAAAATTCCATTTTCAAGAAAATAGGCTAGGTCAGAGTAAAATGATTGTAGATATTCAACCCAACTCCACATCCTATGATTTATATCTCATTGTGTGAATATATATCTATGGATCTTCTATTCTATAAAAACTAAAAAATTCTATCCTAGCTGGTAATTCCACTAATTGCACAAGGCATGTACAATAACAAACAAATTGAGATTGTGCATGAGGTAATCCACTCATAAGGCATCAACTACCATGACCTATATGCAACCACTCTATATTCCTACATCCAAATTGCTCCTAGCTCGATACTTGATGTGTCACAATAGGATGTATAACTTCTTATAATTTCAAGTATAATACATTTTGGTATTGAAGTTAATCTCACATTCAACTGCTAAAAGGTTTTGTCATAGAATTCATACCAAATAAACATCACACCTTTCATAGTCACAGCTATAAGAGGTGTTTCTAGGTGTTAGAATTCTTTTATAAAATGCATGATGTAATTAGCTATCCCCAAAAAACTCTATATATTAATGGTGTTATTAGGATGCTTCTATGTAACCAAAACTCTAAAATGTTTTGGGTCAATAGAAACTCTTATGTTTGAGATAATGTGAAAATTTTAGTGTGTTGTATAAATCTATAACAAATAGTTACTGATCATAGCATATATTTGGTGATCTGTTAGTGTATTAATAACAATATAAATATGAGTTTGATGGTAACTCTGAGTATGAGAATACACCATGATGTCATCTAAAAATAACACAAAAAACGAATCCAAAAAGGTATGGAAACCCATGTTCATCAAGGCCATGGAGAGGAAATTAATATTGTTAATATTGAACAACAGGAGGAGACACTCATATAAACCATACTGACTATGAAAATCTACATTTTGAATGTCTGATGGATTTAATTGAACCTTCTAATAGTCAGATATCAATCGATCTTTGAGAATACCACCTCTCATCTGAGATGGTCAAAAATGTCATCAATGTGGGGTAAGGGAAACTATTTTATCAATGTATGATGATTTAAAAATTGGTAATTCACACAAATCTTTATGGTTCCATCCGCCATGTTGTTGAAAAGGCCCAGTGATCCGTAGGAAGAAGTACTAGGTTGTATAAAACATTTTCAATCTAAGTCTTCTATCTGCCTTTTGAGATCATGAAACTCAACAGTAGTCATCTTCTAAGGAAGAATGGATATTTTTCAATCTACAAGGAATCACTCAATAGAAAACTCTACCTCCCTCCAAGGAGGTACTCATGAAAATTCATTGGGGAAGATATCCCAGAATCAATCAAATATAGGAGGAAAAATAACCCAATGTAGTTATTCATCATTGATGTAAAGGAAAGATATCTTATCATCGACTCCCATAAGACCATAAAGATTTTGTTTAGCTCAAGTAGCCTGGACATCCCACTCTCTTTTGTGAATATATATACCACCCTCTAGTGATGTAAACCACACCCTTCACTGATAAAATTCTATATAGGAATGAAAAAAACCGACCAGTCTATCCCAAGAATGAGTTCAATGCCTATAATATTGAGTAAAAATAGTTTCCATGTAAAACAATAGTTTTAATCCTCAATAAGATAGGTATTGCACCAGTATACACTCTTTGGTCGTCTTCCCAATGGTGTATCTAGCATCATTACAGCTTATGAGTACTCAATATGAAGTACGCGACTACACCCAATAGGTAAAAAGAATAAATAACGTAATTCACATGTATGAAATAAGGTGGGAAAATATTAGATGATATAAGAATATTAATGCAAATAGTAGGTGGTATGGCATCCTGCTCTTCTGGTGTAGGTTGTACTGAATAGATATGGCCTCTCCCCAACCCTGTGCTAAAACCTGATTGCCAGTAGTAGTCAAGCACTGTTGGAACTGAATAGGTGATGTATGGATACAATTATCACAACCTCATACTATGCATATACGACTAGTGTTACTCTAACATCCTTCCTAGAGAGGTGATCTTAAAAATTCTCCTAAAGGTGGAGCAAGCATAGAACATCTCCCACTCAACACGGATGGGAAGGTCTTGCAGAATCACTGAATATGACCCAATATTCTATAGCCTTGGCACTAGACTGTGTCATCTGGACACTGGGTCCTCTTATTCCTAGGCTCCACACACAGATGAGATAACATGCAATTGTATGTGGGTGTCAAATGGATTCTGTTGGTCATGCACGTAAACAAAAACCATCATTTCCAACTTTTGGTAGAGCCACTACTCTGTTTTGGTTCTAAACATCCTTTTCAAAAACAATCATATTCCCTCATATTTTACTTGGTGTTGTAGTCCTAGTTATAAAATTATGATATGTTGGTCGACTAGAAAACATTTATCTAAAAATGAATTTTATGCTTCAGACCATCCTTAAATCATCTCACTTTCGTAATCTCATCATGTATATAAATATGTAAAAATCATTGAATCTCTATAAAATTAGTAGATTAGTCCATCACTATCATTAAAAACCATTTTAGGTTCATGAATTCTAGTTAATGATCATCCCATTGAGCCTCACAGAAGGAAAAAAATCAAAGAATATTGACTTCATGTCCCCCCAATAGATTCCCAATACTGACCATCCTTATTTAAAATATCCCACTGGTGGTTGGAGGATCCTCATTGCATATAATTAGTGATATTCTATCTCATATTAGAATGTGTTTCAATAGACATGAAAATATACATGATCATCGCATGTGATAACTCTGAAGACTGTAGTCCACCATTCCCATGAAATCATGGGTGGATGTTTCTGGTGCAACTCCCAAGTAAAATCTCCCATAGAATGGAAATAGTACTAGTATCCCGGTATCATCTGCATAAGCCACAAGAAATCTCCTCAAAGCTGGTAATCATCACCCATGTTGGGAATATGAAGACATGAAACTATGTGATGTATAGTTAATTCCTCATGGTCCACCACCTCTGGGTCATGTTCTTCATTTCCCTCCAAACGTACAACTGGAAGACATCATTGTAAAATTTCTCTAAAATTTCAAAACAAATGCCACAGATTAAAATCTATAATGGAATAATCAATAGATATAGAAATAGAACAGGTATAAATCCTTTATATGTGACAATCAAACCTCTCTACCAGATCAAAGAGCCAGGTTAGGGTGAGTGAGAAGATTACATTGAACAATAGAGACCCTAAATACCACCCACTACTAAGGCTAGGATAGGGTCAAGCTCTATGTTTGGATATTTTAGTTAAATTTTTTACTCACAATTACAATTCAATTTTAATTAACTGTTTGAACCAAATGGTTCACAACTTCTAATCCATAATGGCCCACACACCTTATGAACCAAAAAGTGGCATCCAGTCAATCCATACCATAATACATTCCAATCCATGTGACCGATGGTCCATGAATCAATGAGACATATTTGGATGCTTAGGTTGTCTGCTATAAACTATACAGGAAACACTCTAAGGAAATGGAAGTCAATATAAGTACTAGCTATGTTTTTCTCAATACCCTTTAAGAATCATTAGGTAATAACAATTCCATTTATAATAATCCAAGAACTTAAAAAATCACTGGCAATGAAATTAACACAATTCTTTAACATGGAATGGAATATGCATCGCATGTGAATTTATTAAAAGGTGCCTAAAATGATGCAATATCAATTCTTGTTTTAACTCATATCCTCAGGACCCGAATTAAAGATAAAATTATTTCATTACAATAATAAAATCAAAAATATACCACATCACCCAATGGTGGAATCAAATCAACTATAAAAATAAAAAATTTCAATTTCAATTGAGTCATTTTTTTTTCTCTATATATGGATTAGCTATACCTAGTCAAATGTCATTACAAAAATACAAAACCTTCATAATCTAATAAATATTGTCTCATAAATATAATAAATCAAAAGAAAGAGGCTCTGATACAACTTTGTGACATTCGGACCTGAATTCCATTCAATGGTTCCCCAAGCATGCTGGGCCACATGGAATCAAGCACATCTACCCAAATTCTAGAGGTTGTTGACCAGTACTGAGGGCATTGGGTGTGTCTATGTGGAGACAATGACCTTATTACCAAAGTGTAGAACAGTAGATAAGAAATATAATAGGTAAATAATATAATTTAAAAACCAATGGTACAATAGAATTAGATAAAAAAAGAAACTTATATAAATACTTCAAATTAGTAATCAAATCACATATTAAATATTATAATGTATGTCATGTATCTATAAAGTAGGAAAATATTTTTACAAACACCATTTTGTATCCTATAAAAAGGGTAAAAAATGGCCAAAAATTCTATCCTCCATCAAGATCTCCATCATGGAAATATACAACCTACTCCATCCTATGTCATGTAAGAATTCATGTATCTTAAAGAGGATACCTCCCCTTATCTACACCTATAGGCATATAGTCTATTTGGGTGTCCAAAAATCGTCGAATAAGGTGTGGGATACAATATCATTAGGTAATCAGCAAAAAGACTATAAATATCAAGACCGTACCTACAATATGGAAATTTTTAGATAAAACATTTTAAATAGTAATATCATCTAAAATGGGTATGCTTATGTTCCTAAAAGGAAACTAGGCAGACACTACATGGGTTTTCCAATTCCAGAATAACACTGAATAATAATCAAGGGATACAATGACCAATATCACATTTACGAGGGACTAAATAACTAGGATCATAGCAGTATAGGGGATTTCATGCCTAGTATCACATTTATAAGGGATTTCATTCCTCTTATTACAGTTATAAGGGATGTCATGTCCAATATCATAGGGGATGACATGCCTATATGAAAATAGAATCACAAGGGACACCATTCCAATATCACAATGGTTTTCATGCCCAAATAACATTTATATAAGGGTCTCTATTACCATTTAATACAACTTGGTTCATCATTACAATTTTTTATAATACTTACATAAGGTTCATCATACCAACTCATATATTCATTATAGTACATCATTCTCATTCATTATTTTAATTAAGTTTCATCATGGACATTTGTTATATTTCTTATAGATAATTTTTCCCATATGTCATATCATTAATAAGTAACCATTGGATTTAATGTGATCTAAGGAATACACCATTTATCATTATAATTTAACATAAATAAGTATGCGAGCATTGTTTAATTTAAAATAGGTGACGTGGGATTACCAGTCACCTCAATTAAATTCGATAATTTATTTGAGTTTCAGTAATGCTAAAACCCCACATCTTTCCATTTCATTTACATTATCACAATTTATATGCAAGGCCCAACACTCAATTAGGTGCCTTCTACATTTTCGCAATAGTTTCATTTAGGTATATAACATGTCACACCCAAAGGGATGAATCCATCTAAGATATTTGATCACAGATGTCTAATATGATCATTAGGTTCCATGAAGGGAATCAAATTTAAAGAAGATGAAATTTAGAGGTAATGCATGGTGAAAATTGTTTGTGTCACAATGATAAATATTATAAAACATTAAAATAAAAAGAAAAAATATTGACCACCTACCTCATTTTCATCTGACTCTCCTCGTCCAGTATCATCCTTTAGTGTGGCCTGCATTACAAGAAATCTAAAAAATGGACCAACAGCCTAAAAATAGATCATATGATACTCCATATAAACAATGTCATTGATATAAAGAGTAATGACAATAATCTAAAATGAATTAATATCTTATCAATGCTAATATAATGTGGTGAACTGTAGCTGAATTGGACTTTAGATGAATGACCATGATTAAAAGCTATAATACTGGATTTGGGATCTCCAAAGATGGAGAATCACAAAATTTTCCACATTAATGAACAAAAGGAATTGTGTGTTAGTGTTGAAAATAAATGTAATGTCCCAACCTTATAATCCTAGAGATAGTGTAGTACATTATTACATTGGCATAGATTCAAGATTTAAATCCCAAGATACCAAAAAATTTAACAGTTTTGAAAAATAAGAATATAAACATTATACCAATAAGACATTGGGTTAAATGAAATAAAAACAAGATACATAATAAAATAAAATAAATATCACCCTTGAAACTCATTCAAAGTATTACTCTTCTTATCCTTCGAAATGAAACACAATAAGGGTGACCTCAAATGCTCAGTAAGGGAATGTAATGAAGAATCAATAAAGAATTAATTAGAACAAATTGACATGGAATGGTAAATAACCAAAAACACATGCCTTCAGTATAAATGGATAAGGAATAACCAAGCATTCAAGGTAGGAATCTAAAAAAACATTCCAATTAATCAATAATATTAAAATTAAATATATCAATTTATCGTATCATATGAAAATCTCATGGATATAATGATAGCTAACAACAAATTAAATTCTTTGTTATTGGACATCATGTATCAAGCACTTAGAAACCTCTAATATCAAGATATATCCTCTAGATAGTTTAAACAATTCTAATTTCGCCAGCTGATTTGCCTCATGAGGACATGTTGAAGCATCGATATACTATATAATGTTTGGTCCCCACACGTTATTACAAGTGAAATCCATTCTTCAAATCGAGTAATCGATTTAATTAATAAAAAATTCCTTATTATAAATTATCAATATTGAATAAATAAAATGGATTTATAAATAATTTCTTCATGGGGGATATGTAAAAACAATGTTTTTACATTGATAAATGGAAATACCATTTAAATATCATTAAAACATTCTTAATGAAAATAATCTTTAAATATTTCAAGGTTTCATGTACAAATTTAAAACATTTGATTCATAATCCCCAGGAATGAAATGATATAAAATGATTCATTAAATACCATGAAGATAAAAGGATTAATGAAATAATATATAGAGAGGTTAGTATATACACCATGCAAAAAAATCATTGGTTGAAATGGTGTATGCCTCAAGGAAAGAAAAGTGATTCAACAATCCCTTACCATATGTTCAATTTTTCATGCATGTATTTATATTAAAGAATAATATACTTATGTTAATTATTTACATCCTTATTAACCTTTTTCAGGTTTATAATTAATTCTATTACACTTATTTCAATGTTTAAAATTACTTCTTAAGCAATTATGTTTATATCGGGTGTTTTGACTATATTCTGTTTATGTATCAAATAAGAATTTTGTTGGCCATTTATGGTCAAATAGATCATTACATAAACAGATCAAAAATAATAAACATTAAATAATTATCATTATTATAAATCAATTATAAATTTATTACCAACCATGAATAATGGTTATGAAAAATAAACCGAGGTTACAATCAAAGAGATGGTAAGTTGTACATACGCATGAGTAATGTTCCTATTTTACAATGATATTTATGAAAACAAGGTAATTAACATTATAAATTTAAAAAATGTTAATTATTTCATTAATAAAATGTGATTAAATCATATATACTTATTTATTGAATTATTTATATGTCATAAAGAATCATATCATGTTAATGAGGGGGTAGTCCACACCTCCACGACTAACGTTAACACTTTTTAGTGTGTGAAATGGGTAATAATGAAAAATGATATATTATAATTCCAGAAATAAAATTATTTCATTAATATCATAAATATATCATTTTTTCCATATTTTTAATAAAACATAACTTTATACTTTCTATGTATTGGATGAATTATTCACATTGCTTTAAGGATTCGATAGTCCACACTACCACAAACAATATTTTCGAATTCCAAAAAAATGAAAAGAATAAATCAATGTTATAAATAAAAATTAAAGATAGATAATTTAATTCAAAATATATTATATATAATTTATAAATATCATGTCCATCATAATTCCACCCATGAGAGGTAGTAAAGGAAAAATGAACAACCTCATTTTGTGAGGTAGTAGTTCATCGTAAACAAGAACGGTAAGTTCGTTGTCGATTAGATGGAAGTGTGTGTATGTGTAGGTAAAACCCATAGAATGAAAACTACTTTTATATTGAGAATATTTTGTCTATTATATTATCAGGTAATAATAATAATCAATTTAGTGTAGAATGAAAATAAGACAAATGATTTTGACCAAGGAAGTTACCTCTTCTTTGGGTAACTCTTATTAGTTTGCACCAAATGGAATCCTTAGATGGATTTATTCTAAAAAATAAGATTCTAGGTTGAGGGTAGGTATGCTTCTAGCTTATATTATCTTATTTTGGGGTGATCCAAATGGATTGAGAAGTGTGATGATATTGGTAGGTGAGTTCCTTTTATAGTGGAGGTGGAGTGGGATTATCGTATGTTTTTGGAAAGTGAATTCCACCCACGTTTTTACTATTACTACTAGCTCCAATAATATAAAATAGTCTTTAAAATGGAGTTTATGTTTGAAATATAGAAATAAAATTTATTTTTTACAAGTTCCTAGTTCATTATGGGGCTTAATTTTAAGTTTTAGTATTCGTTCGCGTGAATTTACCTCTTAAACTCTATAATTAATTTTAATCATTTTTACTAATATTTTTGGTAAAAAAACTAAGTTGAAATCCTTAGAAATTATAAACTATGATTACTAATAATGTTTAATTAATTAATCTAAATTTAAATCAGAGAATTCGAACAAATTAAATTAGAATTATTCTCGTAGATAGGATGACAATTCGGGTTTTTAAAGTAAAAAACATTCAAATGTTTTCTATGTTTTTATGTCTAATTTCAATGTGAAATTGATGCCAATGACCTTAATTATATTTATTTTTTATAATTTTTAATTTTTTTTAAACCTTTATTAAATAATATTTTAACATTGTAAATAAAATAGATGAAAAAGTAGTTTTGAATTACAATTCAGCATTTTTTCTCTATTCCTCAAAAAATGAAACTTCAAAAAATATTATAAAAAATTCACACTAAGCTATTTTTTGTAAATATTTCTATATGAAGATTATTTTTACATATAATTTCAATAAAAGTTCCAAAATCATATTTAAAAAATGTTATCTATAAAAAATGCGCTAAAACTACCTTTATAAAAATATAGGTTTTTATGAATAAAATTGGAGTTGTTATTATCTTATCCATATAATATATATTGGATGAGTATAAAAAATATTACATTGGATATATAAAATATAAATTTTATTAATTTAATTCACTAATAGTAAATAATATAATTTATTAGGATGAAAAAAATTTGGATCAAATAAATAATTTTTTTTGAAAATCATTCTCTTTATATTGATTTGGTCTCAATATTAATTTCTAATTAATTTGTAAACAATTAATTCAACCATATATTATCATAAGTCAGTTAATACTATTATAAGTGATAAATTTAATGGTTGGGATTTTCCTTATTATATTATATAATAAAATTTTAAAAATATACTGTTGTTCGATAAAACTCAGTCAAGAATGTTACTCAAACTACCAAAACAATTTGTTCTTGCATGTAACACAAGATAAATATTCTTTATGTATAAATATATATATATATACAATTAATTTTATTGTAAAATTAAAATATTTTAATGTATATGTGTTCTAAATTCTCCACATATTAATTAAATTTTTTTCCTCGTAATTTAAACTAAATATCAATAATCTAGGGTTTGATATTTGAAAATAAACTATTTTTGAAAACCCAACATTATTAACATGGTTAAAAACACATCTTACAAAAAAGTGATACATGGATGTACAAATGATCAATCACTTGAATCCCATGTAGGAGAACGTAAGTGGGAAATAAAAACATAGACATTGAATAAAATCATAAATAATTATATTCATCGGTCACAAGAAAGTAAGTAATATATGTAATGTTATGGGCCTCAAAACATTGAATATGTGATTATCTAAAGAAACATTGATTCATAATGTATGAAAGTAACAGGATAAAATTTTTATTTAAAGATAAATTTTCTAGAGTTGTTTGATTATTCCCACCTCTATGAATATAAGTATATATATGTTTCTATAAACATTGTCTTTTCCTTTAATTATGCCTTGAAATATTTATACCTCATCTCTAAGAATAGGATGCTTCAAATATTGAAGTAATATATCATTATCTAAAAATAAATCCAAAGTTAAACTAAAACTATTTCATAAAATGTTACCTTTCCCAAAATATTATGATCCAACACTTTAGAAAAAAAGTTAACTGAATTCAAAAAATGAACTTAACATTAACCACCAATCAATCATGGAGTAGCTATTTAATCATATCATGTCAAACATGTCAACACCTTCATCATTAATTATCAATCAAAAATTGTTTAAATAAATTAATTGAAATAAAAAACTATTGGAAAAATTCATTATTCGTTATTAATTAAGTAAAACACATGTTGTTAGATATATTAAATAAATCTAAATGTGTTGTAAACTCCATAAATGCTTGCACAAACCACATTGTCAAAAAATCCTTAATCAATTCCAATTAAGTCAGAACAAATCAAAATCAATAAATTCTTTGTAAAAACAATGTTTTCTCTATTTTAGATATATATTAATTCTCATGATTACCTCAACCATATAATTTTCAAAATAATTACATTATACTGAATCACTTTTCTTGGTACCATTAAACATATGACTTAAAATATTTATTTCAACAATAATGTAGTATAGTTTTTAAATTTTTAATAAATCATATGATGAGAAAATAATCAATAAAACAATTTTAAAAAATATTTAATAGATCCAATTACATATTCCCATTAATTATTCAACATTAGTTGTGTTAATAAATTAAAAAATACCTTCATCCCTTTGCTTCTACTGAGGTAGATTCCCTTATCACTTGGAGAATTATTTTCTATAGTGACCCTTCTCCTTGAAATTGTAACATTGAATATCATAATTTTACATCACTACTTTACATTATTTGGGATGGTGACCCTTTTATATGTACATATAAAAAACTCACAATCCATTCAATCTTATACAATGTAAATTCTTTCCATAGTTATCACATATTGAAAAATATTTCTTTCCCTTCTTCCCTTTATCTATTATTTTCTCTTACTTTATCTTCTTCTCTTTCGTTCCATTGAATCCAAAATTCATGGATAATTATTTATTTTCCAGGATATAATAGAAAACAAATTAATTCCATGAAAAATAAATGTTTGAGACACCAACTCCCTTTAGAGACATGGCTTAAGACCTTCAATGAAATAATCAATATTTCATCTAGTGTTTCATATGAAATTCATAGCATACATTCCTAACCTAGTAAATGTAGCTTCATAATATGAAATAATTTCTTCCTATTTTTTCGTTAAACTAAGTAAAATTCTATTCATATCATTTTTTTATTACGATCTAATTACTTATCGAATAATGTATCCTTAAATTTTATCTATTCCGTGAGTTATATTTCTTCTTCCTCTTATGTATTCGAGATCAATGGCCACCATTGATGTGTATCTCTATTGATACAATACACTACAAGTGTAACCATTTCCATTCTAATATATATTAATTCCATGAATATAGTCTCTATTAACATAATTCTATGTTATTCTTCTAACTAGACAATAGTAACACTAAATTATGGCATCCTATATCACATAAAGCTATCCAAAATTGGAGAATCTTATTGTGTAATAGGTTTCCCCAAATGAGAAAGGTTATGTGTCATAACATAATTAAGATAACATAATATTTCAATAATTGTCTCCATTATAGTACTATCTTTCTTTGTTTCTTTGGAAGGTAAATCTCTACGTTTTTCACCAGTAGTCATAGAATTCTTCCTTCCATGCCCAATTTTTAAACATTGTAACAAGCCAGATTATTTCATAAAACTATAAACATTGGTAATTCAAAATATGGTATAAAACATGACATAAATTGAAAATTTTTATATTGAGATAATCTCATTATCACGTACAAGTTTTCATTAGGGATATATTTTATTAAAAATAATTTATAATTATTTGTAATTAAAATGTGAATTAAACTAAGTGTATCCCCCTAAAGTTAAAAACTACGTGTATAGTAAGGCCCGTTGTCGTGTAACTAGTTTCGGAAAGTCAGGCCTGACACACATTTTCAGAGTTTTTTCCCTAAGGTACATCAGTTCTAGAACCACATCCACTTGTAGTATGTTGACATGGATGGATTTCTAGGAATTCCCGCATAATTTATACCTTAACAAAATTCTAGGATTTTCATCTATAGTTATCCTCAAATTATATCATAGGGTCACATTCCTTGAACTACATTTTCAAAATCTACTTTCCAAGGTTGATTCTAAACATTATCTTATTCCAAATGTAATTTCCCGACCACATAATCTCAGATTTTATGCATTACATTATTAAATAGGCACAGATAAAAGATTCAAATCTAAAGGGACTAAATAATTTATCAGTTTTGGAAAACCAAAATTGATACATGATACCCACAATACATTAGGAAAATAAAATAAAAACATGATACATAATAATATGAAATAAAAAATCTTTGAAACTCATTCAAAGTCTTTCTCTTCATAACCTGAGAATAGAAACATAATTGGGTAAGATAAAATGCATTGTAATGGTATTTAAAGAATTTGGAATAATGAATCAATTCGAATAAATTAAAATGGAAAGTTAAATAATTGTTAACACATGCCATCAAAGAACTAGATAAGGTATAACCAAAAAAGTGAGTTAAGAAACTAAAAACAGATTCTATTTAATCATCAATATGATATGAAATGAAACTATTTGTTTTATTATATGAAAAACTCCTAGATTTACTGATAACCTGAAATGAAGGAAATGATTCGTTATTGGAAATCATGTCTCAAGCATATGAAAATATATACTATCATTATCGATGCTATAGATTGTTTAATCTATTCAGATTCGGACAACTTAATTTCTTCATAAGAACCTTTTGATTCATTGAGGGTCAATATAGTGACTTGTCCCCTCCCATCATTACATGTAAAAATAATTACACATATCGTGTAATTGGATTAATTAATGAACAACATGAATTATCATAAAATATAAAAAATGAATAAATAATATAGATTCATCAATATTTCTTATGTATAGAATAAGTAACAATATGGTTTGTTGATGATGATGAATGTAAATACCCTTGAAATATCAATAAAACATTCTTGAGGAAAATAATATTTAAACATTCAAAAGTGTCTCGTATAACATTGATATATTTGGATCATAATCCTCTTCATTGAAATGACTTAATATAAAAATTTAAATTCCTGGAAGATAAAATTATTCATGATATAATATATCAAAATGTTCAGTAGATACACTATAAAATATAAGTATGTAGTGAAAATAGTGTATCCCTTACACAATGAAATGTGAGACAGAATTCCCTTACCTTGAGTCCAACATGTAACATGTGTCTTTTTATTTATATGAAGAAACTTTTGTTAATTAAATACATTATTTAAAAACATCAATGTTTATAATTATTTTTTTTAACTTCTTCCAACTTTGTAAACAACTATATATATAATTATGTTTATGACTGGTGTTTTGACTATATTTGGTTTATGTGTCAACTTTTACTTTGGTAGGTCAAATATGGTCAAAGGGTCATTGTATAAACTTATAAAGAATAATAATAATGAAATTATTATCATATTAATAAGAAAATTATACTTTTAAAACCATCCATGAAATATGCTTATTAAAAAATGAACCAATGTTACAATTGTGGAGGTGATAGGTCATACGTACGCATTGGTAACATTCCACCCGTTCAATGATCATTTTGGAAAGAAGTTAAGTAAAATAATTTAATTATAGAAAAATAATTATATTATATATAAAGTCATATGTTATAATATGTAGTCATATATATAATTCTGGGTATTTTAAAGGAATCACATCGTGTCGTGGAGGCGGTAGTCCACACATCCAAGAACGACGTTATCACTATTTTAGTATGGAAAGGTGTAATAAAGAAATTGATATATTATATTTACATAAATGTAATTATATAATTAATATAATATATATTTCATTAATTTCACATATGTATATTTAAAAAAACATTTATAACTTACATGTATCGCATGAATAAATCAATTCTCTTTGAGGAGGCGGAAGTCCACACTTCCACAAACGATGCTATTGTATTCCCACAAAATGGGAAAATAAAATTATGTTATATAAAAAATATTTAGAATAATAAAAAAATTATAAATAACATATATAAATCATGTTTACATCATAATTATCACCCATTGGTGTTTATAAAGGAAAAATTAAAATCATCATTTTGTGAGGTGGCAGTTCACTGTACATAAGAATGATAAATTAATTACCCATTAGATGTATGTGTCTATAAGTTTGGTTGAAACCATTAGAATAAAAATATCTTATTATATTTAGTATTCTTATTTTATTATATTATCATGTAATAAAAATGATTATGGGGTTGTATAATGAAAATAAGACAATGGAGCTTCAGGAAGGATGTTACCTCTTCTTTGTGTAACACCTCTTGGTTTGCACCAATGGGCTTACTTGGATTACCTTATTCCAAAAGGAAGGACATTAGGATGAGTTTATGGTCATTAATATATTATTTTATCAGATTATGGTCTACCCAATTTTCTTTCTATGAGCAATGAAGTGGGATGGGTGAGTTCCTTTTTACAAACGAGGTGGAGTGGAAGACTTTTAAATTTTTTGAAATGGAATTCCACAAATATTTTCTCCATGTAAACTGGATCCAATAATGGAACCAAGTATATAAAAGGGATTTCACGGTCTAAATATGTATATAAAATGATATTTACAAGTTTCTATGTCATTTTGGGAATTAATAATATGGTTTAGTCCCATGTTTTGAAAATTTTCCTATTAATCACAATAATTAATTTTAATCAATTTCACTAATTTTTTTAGTAATGAAGTATTTTGAACTTATTATACATTATATATTTTGATTATTACAAATATGGAATCAGTTTTTCAAAAATTATAATTATATATGTGGAAGAAATTAATTTTAAATTAATCCCATAGATGGGATAAAAATATGGGTTTTTATGTTAAAATGTTCAAAAGATTGCATTGTTTTTATATCAAATTTCAAAGTGAAGTTGATTAAAATAAACTAAATTGTATTTATTTTCTTAAAATTGATATATTTTGAGTTTAAAATTATTTAAAAATTAATTAAACATTATAAATTAATTATTCAAAAAAAAGTTTTGAATTAAAATTCTTTATTTTACACTATTCATCAAAAAATAAAACTTCATAGAACAATATCAAAAAATATCCAAAAAAATTTCTTTTTATTATTTAAATGAATTTGTTTATTTTTAAATATTAATTCAATTAAATTTTAAAATCTTAGATTTAGAATAGTTTCTCCATTAAAAAGTCTGTAAAACGGAATTTATAAAAAAATAGGTTTTGATGCATAAAATTTGGATTATACTTATCTTGTTCCTATAAAATATACATTATGAGTATAAAAAATATTTTATTTGATATATATTTTATAAATTTCATTATTATCATTCACTAAGTTTAATTAATTTAATTTTGTGATAAAACATCTTTGGAGCATCAAAATAGCTTTTTTATAAAATCATTCACTTTATATTCATTTGGATTTTATATTAATTTCAATTTAATATGTAACCAATTAATTCAACCATGTATCTTCATAATTTAAATAACACTACTAATAATATAAAATTTAGTTCCTAGTTTGTATCTCATTATATGAAATAATAATATCTTCATAATTTAATGTGGTTCATTAAAACTAATTCTTGCATGTGACACAACCCACCAAACAAAGTCTTTCATGTGTGTAATGAAACCTAAATGAGTGTGGAATATAACTAAAGATATCAAAAAAATTATTTTATATTAAAATTAAATATTTTAAATTATTGGGGTGTTACAATAAAAAAATCATTTTAGGAAGTCACCAAAAAAACATGCATCGCGCAGTTTTGGATTCAGGTTTGGCCAAACCGTGCACCAACCGTATGCCATCTACTATTGGGAGAGTAATTTCACATGGTTAGGCTTCACAGTTAATTAAAAATGAAAAATCCATAAAAAATAACATTACTAAAATTTCAATATTCTTTCATGAGTGTGAGGCCCCTAGCGTAGTGTTATTACAAACTATGAGGCCAGGTGGTTATATCCACTAGCTGGGGTTATAAGCTCCAAAAAAATCCCAAGATACCATTGAAACCATAATTATGTCATTCAGCATATGAATTAGGTAAATAATAAAATATTATAACAAATTTACAAATAATCCATACTTAAGACAAATACCAGGTTCTAACACTGTCCTACAAATTAAACTTCACAAAGGAAGAGCACATCAAGGGGTGACCATCCAAAGATGATGATTAAAGATCCACATATAAAGTATACAAGACAAAATTTATCTGAGGAAAATAATTATTTAATAGTGTTCATATAATTATTGGTATGAATTTTAGGGATAAAACAAATTATATGGTCTTTCATGATGTATTCCCCCATTTAAAAAACATAAAAAAACAATATCACTATGATTAAAGAATAATTTTGGAATAACAAAAGAAATAATTAAATAGTGCTTAATCATGTGATTTGTTTCTATTATTTTATGTACCAAAAATTAATTACCACTCTATGGAATTAATTAATCTTTCTAAAGTTTTTCAATGGAATATTTTTTTGACATGGTTGAACAGAGTTTTCAAAATAAATCTTTCAAAAATATTCATATTTGATGGTGAAATGTTAGTAAGTCCATCATAAGAATAGTTTCTATAAGATCATCAGTGATAGAATGTTTTTTTAATGTTATTAATTTAATAAAGTTTGAATATGTAACCAAATGATGAAACATAGATTTTATGGAAGATATTGAATTAGACAAACAATTATAGGTGAACAATTATGAGTTCATAGGATTGAATAATTTTTCAAAATTCATCAGAAAAGAGTTTCCAAATTCCCATAGACTAATAGAGAGTGATATATAACATTTATAGAAGTATGTTAACAACCATAAAGTCATAAATCTTGATCGGTGAAAAGACCATTGATTCATCGAAAATGAATAAATACATAGACCATTTTTATTTCATAATTTTATTTTGAAGGGAGGGGATTCTTATACTGTCAAGACAGATAACACCATAAAATATACATTTTTTATATTTGTTTATTTCATAAACATAATTTCATCATTTTTTTGTTATTTTATTAATTTACACTTCAATTAATACTCCACGAAATGAATATCCAAGATGAAATTTTAATGCATGCATATCTAAAGTAATTTTTTATGGGATTATAAAATCTATAAAGAATTGAAAATTATCTTTTTTCTATCACTAAATATTTACCAATTACATAATGGTTATCACATGTAAATATAATTCAACAATGTATAAACCTTCAAGTTAATATCCAAATTCATAGTTCAATATATATCATTCCAAAAATAAATGAACCTATTTCATAAAAAACATCAAAATTCAAAAATTTATTTTTTCCTTCTGAGATAATATTTAATGTTAAATAACATTTTTCGACTAAGGGTTAAATATATATTAATTCAATAAAATTTATTTAAAAGTATCATTATTCACCTCAAAATCCAAAAATCCATAAACAAATTATCCTAGAATATATTTTCCAATACAAACATTATTATTTTAAATCAATTCATTTGAGTAAAATGAAGATAATATTAAACACATAGGTTAGTGGAAGGTGTTATACACTTGTCTCCCTCCAGTGGTCGGTTCAAACCCTACAGCATCGGTGGGTGAGATGGGTTGTCACCTGACTTATGGGTAATCAGTTTTCTAATTCAATATTTTTTTAATTCCTATAGGATTCAAAAATATTTGATAACTTCCTCAAACTGAAATTATTCATCAACTAACATTTTAACAACTGCAGTTTTATATACTACTTTTTCCCACAAAATAAAATAATAGCAATGGAATATTATGATCATATCAACTGTAATGTTTATTAATATCGTTAATATTATTTCTATAAAATATTAAAGAGTCATTCCTATAATAAACATTCCACTAAATCACATGCTAAACTCATGGTTAATTTTACGATAAATGTCTCCAAAAATATCCAAAATCAATATAAAAGAAAATCATGTAATACGTTAAATGTAGTATGTATGATTTTAAACAATTTTATGACATTTTACATATCTAAAGAAATAATAGGTTTTTTCCACATAACTATATCATAACATAGGTTTCCATAGGTTATATTCCTTTATTCATCATAGTATTTCATTGATAAATTTTCAATTAACCCCTGAATATACCCTAGGAGTGTCATACTATATTTACTATTAGGATACAATCACTGTGAACCATAATTATAGAAAATATATAAATGACCAAATCTTTTCATGGTGAATACCCCTATATTCAACTATTCCCAAACAATGTCCACTTATAGTATCTAGACAGTGATGTACTTCTAGTAACACAACATAATCTATATATTAACCAAACAATAGGATGTTATCATATGCCTATAATTATCCTTAATTTATGTTATAGGGCCATGTTCCAAAATCTACGTTGTTCAAAATTTAGTTCCAATGTCTTTTAATAAATTTTATCTAATACCAACTATAATGAACTCAAACCTAGTACCACAAAGGTGGTAGTTTTTTTATTAAATTATCATTATTTAACAGGAATTTTATCTTGAATGGATTAATATATTCGTAGTATTGGAAAACAAAATAAATACTAGAATCTCATTTTATATTTGAAAACATAAAATAAATTAAACTATGAAAGTTAGTATTAAGCATCATTGAAGATATTTGATCATTCCTACATCATGTCCTTATAAAAAGAGAAAATATGGGTGATCAGATATTATTAGTAAGGGTAATATACATCCAATTTTAATATTAATCAATAAATCATAATCAATATGGAATGGTAAAAAATGAAAAGAAAATTCATTTAATCAATTACATGTAAAGAAAATGAATCCATATATAATTTAAATATATTAATATCATGGATAATAATAACCATGTTCCCAATAAATTAAATTCTTAATATCATAAATCATGAACTCAAAAATAATGATATATATACCATCGAGGCCTTAAACAAAGAAAATTTAATCAATATGAATGTATACACAAGAAACCCGTTTAATTCTATCTTCCTGATTTTTCTGCTGAAACCAATTGATGCATCGAGGGGTTATCTATAACTAGTCCTTACCCATCACTTAATGTAAAATTCATTCATCATAAACTAAATGGATAGTTAATTTTATAATCAATATCCCTCAATCATGAAATTTCCTTATTTCGTACAGAATATAGATTTATCTCAGTTTTCTAAAAAAGGTCTAATAACATTTATAGTAAAACATTGTATGAATAAATGATATAAAATATATGAAATAAGATGATCCATGATTATGAATATGGATATTTAAGGTAAATTTAATATTCAATGATCACAAGAAAGTTGATGTTTTGAGGGAAATTTAATTACCAAAAAATTAATGAAGAGAGTGATTATAAATACATTCCCAAGAAAAACTGATCATAAACCATCCGAATAAATAATAAAGATTTAATCATTATAAAAATCAATACTTTAGTATAATATAAAAAAGGGTTGTTATATTTGATGAATTAAAGTACCATAAAAAGACCAATTATAATAATCATGAGGAAATTAACCTTTTCACATTAAAAAATATAGTTAAAACAATTATTAAATATTAGTAAAATATTACCAATTAAAAGTAAAATGAAAATTTATTAAATAATATTCAAGTATATGATAATTCATGATGGTATTTTAATTCTATTCATACCGAGTACATTAAAACAAATACTTCTATTACATTTCCAGTAATAAGTGAAAAAAGTAATTCGATCAAAAAATGAAAATAAAATTAATATAAAACCATTTTTTATACATAAAATTCTATTTAATGTTTCCTTTAATAGATAATTGGTGAAAATTAAAAACAAATATTTAAAAGTATAAGTATAATATTAATATGGAAGAAAAATATCCTCAACTGAGTAGAAAAATATGTCAGTTTTCTATATAATTTTTTTTTGGTATCTTGAGTACTAAAATATTGTGAAATGAAAGTAAAACATTTAATTTTTATAATTATTTATAGGATAATAAAATATTTTGGGATTAATATAGAAGGATTGAATTACCCCACAATAGAGACTTCAACATTAACAATCAGGAATAATTGTGAGATTGTGAAATAAACCCTTACCACTCTGGTAACTATTGAATCACGAATCCCATGAAATAAATATTATAAAATGAATAAATAAATACCATAACATTAAATATATTGGTTGTTTAACATATCAATGGGTTATTAGATACACCTAATATAAATAAATAGGTTTTTAATGCTAAATATGTCTGAATTGAGTGTAAATTGAGACAAAATCTCTTGAAAACATCATACTGTTTAAGTGGGATTTAATCAATGAATTTACTGTGTGAATAAAATGTAAATCCACATAAAACCAATGGTAATAAAACATAAATTAATAATAATAATATTTACACATGAAATCATATAATATCAAAGACAATAAAAAAGTAATATAACACAATTAAAAGTAACTGAGTTATGAACCCTTTTATAATTTGGTATCGTTAAAATAGAATCCCCTAAAATGAAATAATGTTAATTAAATTTAAATTTACCATGAAATATGACTTATTCTGGAAGTAACATATGAAAGGGGACTATATACATAGTATTAAATTAATTTGTTCATCAAATTCAAATAAAACTGAATGAATAAAAATGGGGATGGAATCCATTACCTCATGTCAAACTCACCACGTAAATTTTATATATTTCTCAATAATAGAAATATTTTGATTATTTACATTCTTAATAATGTTATTTATTTTTATTGTTCCTTTTATTTTATTTTATTCCATTTTTTCCCATCAAAATTGGTAGCAATTACCAATTCTTGACTATGAGAGATTGAGTGTGGTTAAGAAATTGATTTTTTCGGATTAATATATTGTATCTAACTGAAATAACCAATGGTCCTATTATCTTAAATGAACCTTGGTCCTTTCCAAAGGCAAACATTAATTGTAATTTCATACGAATGATTCTTATGAACTCACATTGGTGGAGAGGATTTGATGTTGGTCTCATCCCTCATTTTAGTGGGGGAGGTGATTATTTCCTACTCTAGAATCTCATATTGATTTAAGATATGTTTTTTAAACCATCATAATCCCTAATATAGGACTTGTTACCCATATTCTAATGTCTTAATAAAAACCATATCTTGATGCGAAAATGTGTGTATCATAGGTTCTCTATTATTCACTTATCTATTTATGATGTTCTGGTATATGACCATATTGGAGAAATCAGATGTTCATTATCATCAAAGGATTAAATTTGTGTTTTTAACTAGGATTTAACATCTATTATTTCTCCTATATATCTTGTGATAATAGGATTAAAAAACCATGTCATTTTATTGATTTATGTTTCCTGAAAGGTACGATAGTATGTTTTTGAGTGGGGATTATGTATATAGGGCCTCTTTGAGCTGATTCAAGAGGTTTATTTCCCTTTGAAGGGTGATGATATATAATCACTATTTTATTTGGTAGGTGTATCATATTGAGGGAATTCTCTTTGTCTTAATGGGTCAATCATTATTAGTCTTTGAGATCAATTGAGTAATGTTTGGTGTTAGAAACAAGATATAACATATTATTATAAAAATTGAATGCGAGTGAGTTTGTACTGGTTTTAAACACTGAGGGAGCCATGATATTTTATTATAAGACTTGTGAATAATAGAGTACTAAAACCTGGATTTTCATAGCATCCTTATAAATACTATTCAGAATAAGAACACGATTTCTCATAGTTTAGTACGTTCTTATCCTTCTAATTATGAGAGGAAAGTTAATTATTACACATGAGTAATATTTCATTAGGGATAGGAAATATGGGGATACTATTGGGAGTTACCCCAAGTTGGAGGCCCATGTATGACCCATCACCCCCCCCCCCACCCCCAATCCACATATAAAATAGGATGGATGACAGACTCATAGGGTAATTTTTGTCCTACAGTCTTGAATAGTTGGAATTTGTATGAAATTAAGTCATTGTGGATTCCTATAAAATTGTGGATTATTTATCCTATCATGGATAATGGGGAAACTATTTATTCTCTGTCCTTTTATGTATGAAGAGAGATAACTACTATGAAATGTCTATCAAATATCTATATATGGTAAAAATAACCTTTCAAGATATTGGAGTGAATAGGGTTTCATGAGTGAGTAACCCTCAGTCCATTATGGACACTCCCAGTATTAAATTGGTGATTGGATGATGGTTCCTTGCGCAAGGATGACATGATACATATCCATGTGTGCCTGCATAACAAGGCTCACACATCCAAGGTTATAAACCTGACTATGTTGACATGTCTGAGGGTGCCTTCTGAACAAGTCAGACATGTCCTAGGGCTCTCAAATGATCAATCTAACATGCAATGGGATCTTGCATGCTTTGTCCTACATGCAAAATGATGTATTCCTAAAAATGATTAATTATACAAATGGTCATCGCATTATCAGGGTGACATGTCCATGTATGTTAATATAAAGAGTTTCAAATGTCTAATGGGCCTCCATATGATTAGGTCGGCCTTTCCGAAGGCCTTTTATGGAATCACAAGACCATTGAGGATTCATGTGATCAGGTGATCTTAAGAGATTCCCTCAATGGAGTCTCAGAAACATGTCATGAATAAACCATATGATAAAGTTTTCGTAGGTGATGGTTCATATTACATGAAAAAATACATTAAATGGATTCATAAAATTAGTTATGAGTCATGAGATCACGTGATCTTAAAGAAGCCATGTGATGGGGACTCATGAACGTGTTCAGGATCAGGCATATGATAAAATAAATGCATCCATGTGTATTAGACTCATTTCCAAGTCCACATAAGGTCATAATGAGATCATTGAGGATTCATGTGATCACATATTTATTTTCCATGAATGCTTCTATATGGATATAGTATTCCATGGTAGGAAAATTTCATAGCTAAGGGCTCATATAAAAAATGGATCATGTCATGGATTTATTATAACAAGTGTACATTGACAAGGTTTGATGTTATGTATACATAAACATAGTCCACATTAAGGTTTCATGAGACTAGTTATAAGTCATCCAATCATTTTACCTTAAGGGGGTTAGGTTGTTAGGGTATCACAGTATGATCTTGCAATGGGTACTTACGATTACCTAGAAAATTTATCCAAAAGAATTTTCCTCCTCCACCTTCGGTTCCTCTATATTTTTTATCCCATTCTCAAACCATCCCTTTGTGTATGCATCATTCCTTCTTTACAATTCCTATAATTTTCATAGAGGAGATAAGGGGATTATATATAAAACAAATTCCTTTATTTTTTCTACTTTTTTTGGTGTAGGTGTCATGTGTTCCAACTTGTGGGGGTATGTAGGGTTTCTTTGAGGTTCTAAAGATCTCAGTGTTCATCATTTTGATTTAACAATGAGGTATAAATTTGATCGCAATATTGATTCAGTGTGTGTTTGGAAATCCTAAAATGATGAATTTCTTATGATCATTCTTCTTGTTATCATGCTTTATTTTGCCTCATGACACTCAGGTGGATAGTCAGTCAATAACATACATCCATGTCATCATAGGATGGTTTTATGTGGTATCTTTTCATGACGATTCACATGATGGCTTCAACTTGTTTGTGTGATCAATAACATGTCACCGTATAATCTGTTGACAACCACAATATATTTCCTGCGATTAGAGTAATTAAATTATCTATGGTTCTCATAAATGGAGATATGATGTTTTTCATGTTATGTCATGATGATGTGAGAAGGGATTATTATGATTATATTCACATAATATCATGATCCATAGTAATTTACTAGATTTCTTAATCTGGTTAATGTGATCAACTTCACTTGATCATGTGATGACTTGATTGACCATCCCCAAATAGTTTTGAGGACTTTGAATAATCGCATTGTGTCTTAATATCATATTCCGCAAACACTTTAGTGGATGGTGGTTGAAGACAAAAACTCATTTTGATCTATGAATGATTCATGTGAAAAATTATGTTTAACATAGTTCTTGGGTAATACATGAATCAAGTTATTCATATTTCTTAATGTGAGGGATTCATCGGATGTCACATAGTTGTGTTATCCGTAGACCATCACATGACTAAAGTTATTAATGTTATGAGTTATCCTCTAATGGATTATGTTCTTAGAATATTGAAATGAATGAAAAAAGTCAGATTCAACGATTTGAGATGTATATAATGATTCAACTTTCATGGGTTTGATAACTATAGATTCCTAGCATCTGGTTTCACTAACAAAAACATTCTAGTCAAATTAGGGAAAACATTGGACAAGTGGATATTAAAGATGATGCATGGGTGAGATCTGGAATCTCATATTGGTTTGATCGGATGGTTATGGTTAAATGAGGATATTTTTAATGCTGGAATAGTTACCTACAATTGGTTCGACCCCACATTGGTTTTTTTTCATGACTGAGAAGTTTATAATAATTATTTAACTTTCTAATATCCATCAAACTGGTGGTGGCATTCGACACACCTAACATATGCATGTACTCTCTTTCTTGACCCACTAAACACCCTCATGTGTGATTTTTTACACAAAATTGGATGTATTCTCTTTCAAAACCCAAATAGTAGAGTATATGGTTGTGATAGCTCATGGGCATGGCTTAGGCGGCCCCTACATGTTTATTTGTTGAGCACTCAAGCTAGCGGAACTTGTGGGAAATATTTTTTTTATTAGGACCCATAATAGCATTTAAATACATATAATATCTATCTAAAAATTTCTTTATTCAGAAATTATATCCTTCATTATAAAAAATATATCATTTTTTAGGGTCTTCACACTTCTCAAATCATGGATGACAATGTTCACAACACTTATTTATGGGTGTCAATGAAATGCCCCACCCACATAGAAATGGAATCATTCAGAATAAATTGAATTTGATTCTAGGTCAACAAAAGTCACATTTCCACAAACTAAATAATATTATGGTCATTTATTCTAAACCCAATGAGAGGAGACATCAAGAAGAGTGTGTTGAGTGGTGCATTTTAAGAACCACCGTGAAAAGAATCATTACTCAAGGGGTCTAAGATTCAAAACTGGATACGTTTTGGTTCCCAAGATGGATAATATTATGAAGGAATTACGTTTCCCATTGGAATAAAAACATATTTAGTCATAGGTATCCTTAATTATATAATATTTACACATTTATAGATTTAGAATAGATATATATAGAATGGAATTTGTGGCTGGGTCCAATATAAGAAACATCGATGTCACTACCTAACCCAACTATATGGGAATAAATCCATATATAACTATGATATTGTTGACTCCTATAAAAATTATGATCATGTATAAGGGACATATGTTCATGGTTAAATGATTATCTGATGAATGCATGTATGTAGATTTATCTCTCATTTGAGAGACAAGGTTTCATCACATTTTTAGAGAATCACGGGTAAGGACCCACGTTTTAGTGGGAATGTTTCGTGGATCTAGCTCTCTTTCCACATTTTATACCACATAGAGTAGGAAAACATAATAATATTAAGTTCAAGTAGGATGTAACAAGTATCATCTATAATCATGATATGATACATCTAGGTACCCTCATATGGGTCCTGAGGAATAGCGATACGATGAGAATTTTTCCCTAACTAGTAGACATAGAAAGAATCATTTGTATTTTATAGGGTAAGATAATGGTCCCAAAAAGATTTATATATCTTATTTCAAATCATAACATTATCCTAAGATGACGACTGATATGATTTAAAGGAATAGAGTTGTATTTTTCATAGACATCACTTTATTGGATTTCTTTCAAAAAGTTTTGTGTCTCTTCCATTTCATAAGTTCTCACTTATTACTAGATCACATAGGCTAGATGTCTAGTAATAAATTATTAGAAATATTCCTATATATCCCTCTTTGTATTTTAACCTTGAGAACATTGGGTCTCATTAAATTTGAAATTTAATGTCTTGCATGTCATATATATTAGGTGATATAGTTTCATGTAGAATAGCTTGGACATTCTTCTGCAGCATCTTAGAGTCGTCTACCTTGGAAATTCATTTTTTATAGTATAGGTTTTTATACATAAAAAATTTGTTTTCTATATTTTATGTTAATAAATATTGGAATTTGTTTCTATATTTAATGTTTGTCTAGATCATATATTTTTTATATTATCTTAGTTTCTTATAACAATTGCCATCTTTTTCATTTAGATTCTTAATGCATGGGGTGGGTAATGAAGGATGTATATTAATTAAGGGTTCGATCACCCTAAATTATTAATTTAATTTTGAAGGATGGATATTGAAAAAGGGTTTTGATACCCTGAATCATTTCTAGAATTATAAGGGATGGTTATTCACTAAGGGTTCAGATACCCTACATCCTTGCTAGAAATGTGAAGGATTGATATTTATAAAAGGTTTGGACATCATGCATTTATATTGATAATAGCTTTGGTAAATTGTGTTGTAATATTAAGGAAGTTTAATCAACTCGAAAAGTTGTAATTTTGGATTCCTTAAATCACAACTAATGGATTTTATTTAATTTTAATATAATGGGGTAGATACACCGGGTATGATGAAAAACTACCTTCAGTTGCCAACATTTTTAGAGATATATCTAAGACTCACATAGATCAAAGTTCCTTTTCATATATGGCCATTATACATCTGGTTTATGTGATTAATTCCTTTATGTTGATCAAAGACTTACATGGTCATCAAGATGGGTTTTCTCTCCTTTCCAGGTTCTATGGAAAAAAAATTAATTCCCAAACACTTGGAAAATAAAGAATCGTATTAAACAATGAGTATAAAAAGAGATTTATAGAACCATGGTTTTTGATAAATTTATTTTCATAAATATTGGGACAATATATCCTGAGATTTAGGGTCACATTATAATTACTGTCAAAAGGATCAAGAATAATGTATTGCATTCCATCATTGAGAATTGGTAAAATATATGGTGACATAAACATGAGGATGTTGAATATATTAGAATTTTTTAGTAATGGGAATTGTAAATCACATTCTAGGAATATTTGAGTTAATGGGAATAGGATATCAATGGGAAAAGGATAACCATTAGTAATGATGGAATCTTATACAACACATATTTCATTCAAAAACTATTGGACTAATGGGGGTCCATTCCTATGGGACTAGAAAATTACATATGAATAATATCTTAGGCACTATATTATTTTCCAACGAATCCAAGTGGGGATTCTTCAGATGAGTGATTCCCTATTACTAATTTTCTATTAGGGAACTAAAAGTGTTTGGGATCAAGGTCCATGTGGTTTTTAATGAAGTTCATCAACTCAGGTGATTGGTATTTATTCACTCTGATATGATAGTTATAAATATGTTTTATTGATAACGTCATATTATAGGATGTCTTAAGCACCCTAAAGTGTAATTCTATATGTATTTTACAAATTTTTGATGAAAATGGTTGGAATATGTGATTCTTAATTCCATAACCAAAGGAGGGGAAATATGATTAACTTCAAGACCACATGTCGTTTATTTTAATTTCGTGTGACAAGGATGTGGTTCCATTTAATTGGTATAAATTAAAGATCAAATGTGAAATTCAAGATCACTTTCGAGGTCTATTAAAATTCCACGAGACATGCTTAGCATGACAACCCAAAAACAACTGGGAATTCCATTAGACTCCATAGGATTTCATGATTAGGAGCATGCTAGGGAATTAACATTTCAATATGTGTAGTAATACCCATATAAATTTGGTTCTCATTAATGAAAAAATATAAAAGAATTAAACATCAATGGATGATCCTAAAACTGATTATTCATGCATCAGGACATATCCTTAAAAAAATGTTTCATGGCATATATAGTTCTCAGGATGAAAACTACCCTCATATGTATGACCCATATATATGGAGGTGGAAATAATTATTTTTCTTTTTCATTTACATAATGTATCAGACCATGATTGGATTTCAATGTTTCATTATGTATCCTATGGAAATGATGTGGCAATTAAAAAGAAAAAATAGTGTGTATTCTATTTTTCATGTGTGAATGGTTGGACCACCTAATGTAAACTATTTGTGGCCCTCCACATTTCACTAGAATTTTTTTTATAATATAATTTTATTCAGGATTGTTAAGATAAAGAACAGAGTTCTCATGTGCAATCCTCAGGTAAGTATATCTACTACATAGAATCATATTGCATTCTATGAGTCTCCCATAATGTAGTCTTTCATTAAGAGATACATTGATGTTTACTGAACATCATTAGTAAATTCCATGAACTCCTATGATTTCTTTAGTATATTTGTAATTATGTCATCCTACTACATCCATTGTAGACCTTCACTCATCCACCAGCCTCACAGCCACTGTGTCTCCCCTCAAGGGATGATATTTGAGTTTTTAGTTATGTGGAATATCCTAGGTCACATTAGAAAATTAATGTTTTATGGAAACTATTCACATGTTCTTATAAAAAGTGGAGGAATTGTTTATGACACATGGTGTTCAATCATATTAGATTTGTTGAAATTTTTGTGGAGGTTGACTATGTTGTTGGGGAGGAATTGGTGATGATTCAAGGGATTAATCATGTTAAGAAACATAATTTATCAATGAAATAGGATTAATATGAGTATTTAATTATAGTAATTTTCTAAAGGGTAATTATAAATTCCCATCGAATATTATTTTCAATATCAGAACATATAAATTTATTTCCAAAGAAAACATGAAAATCGGTCACTCTTGGAATGAGGGTAACATGTTCATGGATCTTCCATATTAAAAATTAAATAATGTAGATATACCTATATTTTATTCTAGTTTTGGTTCTCAACAAATTTATTATGTGAAGATTTTCATATTGTATTTCCTCAACCTTCACTATTTTTATCCCTCGTGATCTCTTTTATTTGGTTGTTTTTCTTAATGTCCTTATCTTTTCCAAATAATTAAAATATTTTCAATTATCATTTTATCAGTTATCATTATTTATTATGGCAAAGAAAAAAATAAGTGAGATCTGAAATTTTTATAGAAGTTTCATACATCATAAGGTTAAATGAGTAAATAATGCTTAATCAAAATGGAAAGGTAAATAACTAAAAAACATTCCATTTAATTAAAAACACATTCATAATATTAAACCATGTATAATATCAATTAAATAATATCATGTATAATAATAATAAAAATCTAAATGACGGAAATGAATAATATAGAAGCCGGTTATCCCATATATCATAGATCTATAACATCAGAACCATAAACCAGTAAAATTTAATTAATGGGAAGGTATGCACAAGAAGCCTTTTTATTATTAGAATATTGATTTTTCTCATGATAACCATTGGTTAATTGATAATTTATATCTATTAATTACCCACCCATCACTAAATTTTCAACTCAAACCTCATATATTGAATGATCAATTTAATTCATAAAAAATATTCCTTATCGATAAGTATTTATATTATGTAATGAAAAAATATTTTTCAAGGTTTTCGTCTAGTATATAAAATAAAATTTGTAGTAAAACACCATTTTTATGAAGATAAATATATAAATATTTAATTATATTCATTATAAATAATATGTATGTCTATGGGTAATATAATTTCCAATTATCACAATAATGTTAATGTTTCAAGAGAATGCTAATGAGAAAACATTGATGAAGAAAGTGGTTATCAATACTTTCCGTAAAAAAATTGATCATCCACCATATAAAAAAAATAAAAAATATTTTATAATTACATCATATCCATAGTGAAGTATAATTGATAATTTTTTTTTATTTAAACAATACCATAAAATGATCATTAAAAACATTCTTGAAGAAAATACTTACATTAGAATGAAAATAAATTTTTAAAAATAAAATTTTTCAGAATTATAGTATAAATATATTATATAAAAAGAAAATAGTAAGTTTTTTTTTAACATTCAAAGAAATGAGTAGTCATTGTTGTTGAAAATTTACATTCATGTTGAGTATGTAAAAACATATATTCCATTCACACTATTTGTAAAAATTCAAAATACATTGTTCAAAAAATTAACAAAAGGTTCCATTTGAAAAGTTTTTTAAAAAATAAAACCTTTGTAAATTATTTTGTTAAATTATTACAGAATAATGAGAAAAATTTTTAATACTCTGTAAGGAATATATTGATATGGATGAATTATTTTTTTGATCGAGTAGAAAAACATGCCAATCTTCCATAAAGACATTATTACTGTATCATGTGTACATAAAGAGTAGAAAATGAATGTAAATTTTATAAAATTTTGGAAACAAAAAAGGATAAGAAAAAAGAATTTTTATAAAATATAACGATTAAATAATTATCCCATTAGAGTGATAAAAAAAATAATCCCAAATATGATGACATTGTGAAATAAATCTTACCATTTTTATAAATTCTGAATTATATTCTTGTTAAATAAATATATTGAAGTGAAGCATTAAGTACCATGAATATAAATATATCCATGATATTACATATAAAAGGGGTAGTATATACACCTCATATTAATTAATATATTTATATAAACACATGTATCACAATGGATTGGAAATTAAAAAATATATTACAACGATAATATAGTTTAAGTAAGAATTAATCCACAAATTTATTATGTGATTCAAATGTAAATACATATAAAAAAGTGAAAATATAACATCAAATAGTCATAAGTCTTCATACACATTATCAATAATATCAAATAACATGAATCAGTAATAAAACCACATTAAATGAAAATGATTTATAAAACCCCTAAACACTAGGTAATATTTCACGTCAAATACATATGGATTAAGTACTTCAATTTGGAACATAAAATACCATGAATTATGAAGGATTCATTATATAACATATAAAAGTGTCATTATATACATTATATAAATTACATTATCTTTATAAAAATAAAATATTATAAAGGAAAAAATTGATAAGAAATCTTTTACTTCAGGTCCAACTCGTCATGTATTTTCTTTTTATTCCTGAATAATAAACTTATGTTAGTTATTTGTTTTATTAAAAATAATTTTTATTATTTATTATTATATTC